>OMLI01091628.1:0-13815 GCA_900302605.1 Rondeletia loricata
TCATCGCTGAAGGGCCAAGTCCAGGGACACGCGGTATCCTTTGAGCGCACATACCTGAAGTCGAGGAGAGATTGCTGTTTATTATAAGGCCGGGCTTTCTGCAGCCCACTCCCCGTGCCTGCCTCCCCTGTCCGCGGCGTCTCTGTGCCGCGATCGCTTTTGAGCAGCTTAAATGCAATCGAAATAACAATCGTTTGTCACTGACTCACTTTGACCGGGTAAAAAAACCAAAAACGCGCCTTGCCTTCTGCGCCCATACATAGCCTATATTCACAGTGAATACTGAGACTAAATTAGTCGACGCGCGGATCGGAGCGGTGCTGTGTCTATGCACCCCAGTTCCACCGCCCCGGAAAGGACTTCTTGCCATTGAGAGCTGGATATGTTGAGATTAACGTGAAAAGGATGGATCTAATTATCGGTGTTTTGGGGCTGCTGGCGCTGTTTGTGGAGGGCATCCGTTGCCAAGGAGTGTACGGTGAGTATATGCAATCTGGTCCTGCTGAAACGAATGTGATCATGACCTTGTAAAATAGTGCCCGCTCATAAATTGCCACGTCCTCCTTCCAAAAGCACATAGTCCTATAGTAAAGCGATGCGATATCGATGTGTGTATGGGTGACGTGCCAGGTCTGAATGTCATGTTTGAGTGAGAGGCTCCAAATGTTCTCAGCAACCCTGAGGTTATACAGTAAATCGCTATAGCCAATCATGCACAGCCCTTTTGTCATCCAATCCATCACTCAGGACGGTCGGTGAGCAGGCTAAATTTAGTAGGCAACATTTATAGATGATTGCACTGGATCCTGGTAGATCTGTCTTGAAGCCAGTCTAGCTTCTCAGACTGGTCACTATGCATAATTTACTAATTATCATTCACAGATTTGCAGAAGGTCGCCATGGCACTTGCCTTAGGCCAAGCGTCTTATAAAGACCATATTCTGTTGAGCATTGGTACTATGCACTGTCATGAATGATTTTCATCTGGTGGATCTATCTGCCCATCTCTCTCTCGATCTATCTTTATATCACACACACACACACACACAAACACACACACACACACATTTCTGTCTCTTAGCCTGTCTGCTTGTGCAACCAGTGGCACCGATGATGTCTCATACGAATCGTTGTCCTTTCAGCAGCAGCTGCAGCAGCACTGTGAGGAAATGATTCATGTGCACTAACATTAGGAAAGGAAGAAGCCTCAGGGTACACAGCCCTGACCCACTGTTGACAGTGACACTGACCAAAGCGCAGGCCGTGCTGGGAGACTGTGAGGTCAAGTAGAGACATGGGATGGTGTGACAAAGACCTTTGCCAAGAGCAAACAGATCTCCCTCGCCATGATCTCTGTGTGTGCAGTGGTACACGATGATGTAGCAACGAAGGGTTACTGTGAGCAACAGTCATACAGCCGCACTGTGCTGCACTATAATGTTATCTATTCCTTTGTTCAAGATGGAAGAGGTGAATAAGAGAATAGATCAAATTATAGTGCGTTGCTGGGCAGCTGCATGACTGTTCTTGTCATGCTCACATTGCTGCACTTCTCCCTCTCTGACACCTGTTGCAAAGATGGGTATATGTCATAGTAAATAGTATCTAAAAATGCGTAGTGTATAATTATCGATTTCAGCTTGTCGTCAAAACTCTCACCTATCCATTATTCAGTGTAATAGTTTCACGTGTTGTTTGGGAATTCTTCCAATTATGCAATGAGCCCCAAGGCAAAGCCTCGCATCAAACATTGACATCTCTAAAATCATAGTTAATGGATTCGATATCCATATCGACTTAATCAGTTTGTCTGATATATATATCCAAGAGATTCGGGCCGTGATGCTAGCCATCAAAACCGATCACATGAATGTCAGATCAAAGCCACAGTTTCTTGGTGTAAGCAAGCTGTCCATATATGCATGGACATCAAGACACAGCAGCTCATTAAAATAAATCATATCCCATAATGCTCGTTGCGGTGTTACGGTATAGTTACATGTCTACTAGTGGGCTTGGCAGCAGCAGGAACAGATGGAATTGTTTGAGCATTTGACTGTGTGTGTGTGTGTGTGTAGGGCGGGGGGTAGATGTTGACCTGCCTGAGACTCCCCTGGGCACACTTACCCCCTCCGTTCTTCGCCATTCCCCCTATTCTACAGTAAGTGTGCTTTACTAAGGATTTGCGTCTGTCCGCCTGCCTTGCTGCTGCTGCTTCTGCTGCTGCTGCTGCTGCTGTGCATTCTGGGCCAGTGGCATGACAGGCAAAGGGCAGTGGATAGGCTCATTTGTAGTGACTTTCCTCCCACATTCATGGGTATTGAGATATTGCGTGCCTTAAAGATAGATAGATAGATAGATAGATAGATAGATAGATAGATGTGTCGCTTGTGGCAAAAGGATTTAATGTTTGTGAACTAAAACTTGCATATCATATTCCCTTACATTGTGAAGAGCCTCTGGCGAAGTATATGGCTCATGTTTAAAGCAGAAGCAGCAGCACAGGACTTCTCCAGGGAGGTGGTCTGAATGGGATCTATGGCCAGGGCTCAAAGTCAACATTTATTATTGATGGAAGCAAAACATTAGCATGCATGTGGTGTTGGCTACCATTGTTTGCATTCACTGAAGGTTTTGACACGTGAAGGGACATCACAAAAATGTGGGTATTGTGCATCGCAGGTATATAATGCAGTGGGAGTGTGATTGAATGATATGAGGATGCTGCTAGTAGCTTTTAAGAAGTGGCATTTCACAACAGGTTTTTGTATAGGGCTGGACATTAATGCCTTGCACTAGTCTTATCCTTGAAGTCAGTATCCTTAAATGCCATAAAGTGTAGGATTTTCTCAACATGTTTCGCAGTGAAATTAATTTCAATAACAACTATTCATTTTCTTTAGCCCCTCTAAGCTGCTTTCTATCACCAGATTTCATCACCTCTATCAGTTCCCTTCCCAAATTTCCAAATTGACCCAGATGACATCAAAAAGCAGATCACTGAGGCAGTTTGTATGTTTCAATGTTTTTTTTTTTTTTTTGTGCAAGCATTGGTATATGTCATCGCCGCTGACTAGATGGTCTAGTGATGAAGAAATCACACACTAGTGTGTTAAGTGGTGCCGCCAGAGTCATTAAAGAGGATTGATGAAGGTTAGTCATCCCTCCATGACTCCAGGCCACAGAGGAAAAGAGAGACACCACTACAGTACATCTCTCCACTGTCTTTCCCTCTCCCCCTGCCTCTTTCTTTCCCTCTGAGTGTGTCTCTTTCTCTCATCGCTTTCACACACACACACACACACACACACACACACACACACACACACACACACACACACACACACACACACATAAGCCTACCCTTCCTTCGGGAGATTGCACTATTATCTCAACCTCTGCTCATCTCTGTGTTGTTCTCAAGAGGTACAATAAGCCAATAGCTTTTCCTCTGTCATGCCAGCTGAAATGGCCCTCATCTCAAGAAGTAGCTGCAACCTCGTAAAAAGTCTCCAATGGCATTCATTTCAAATGTTGCTGACACTGTTGCGCAAAATAATAATATCAAACGCCTGGAATGGAACACGACTCTTATGATACCACGGAAAATGTTTCGCTGGTTGTTACTTTATCTGGAGACGTACCGCCTTCAGTATGTTCTCTTTGCATCAAAGTCAGTCGGCGACAACCTCCATGGGATGTGGAGATTTTCCTGATCTCGTTTTGTGTTATGCCACTGACGAGAAGCGAAAAGTTCCTGCTGCTTCTCTCCTATCTCTCGTCCCTCTCTCTGTTTCTCTCTCTCCCACTCTCTCTCTCTCGCTCTCTCGCTCTCTCTCTCGTTTGCATCGAAGTCTGAGCAATTCCTTGGGTTTCTTTTCATGAGCCCCGGTTCAGACGCTTTGGCTTCTAAGCTATGCAAATGCATTCTGCCAGTGAAACTAAAGCCGTCTTTGTTGCTTCTCAGAGGCCTCCTCCACAGAGTCCTTCATCATTCCCTTGGATCGGGACCCTCACATTTCCCACCGTAATGAGACAGCGGATAACTCTCTCTCTTCTGCTTCTCCCTGTCTCTCTCTCTGCCTCTGTCTCTCTTGCGCTCTCTCTCTCTCTCACTCACTCTTTTCTCTTGAGAATAAGAGTGGATGGACATCTATATATGCTTCAATCAGAGGTGAATGAGGATATACAGCTGGGTACCTCGCAGTAGAGGTAATTTGTTGCAGTGGAACAGTGTGCGGTGCACATTGGGGATTACTTTACCCCTGGGTGGGGCTTCAGATAGCACCATCTTAATCATGCCGAATGTCATTTCTCTTTGGACCTAGTCCTCTGAGACTGACCCTGAATATACACTGTAAAATGAATGTTTGAACTTAAAGTCAGTACCAACACAGGTAAAGTATCCCTGCTGTGTTGAGTATTCTTAGTCAAATCAAACTTAAATTTCAGAAAAATTGGCAATGTAACTTTAACACCCATTAACTGGATTAAGGTGAAACAAAAATTTTGAATCTCTGTGTTAGCTGTTGCCCGTGTTTTTGTGAGGTGGGATGGTGGGGTCGGGGATGGAGGATGTATGCCTGAAGAGTGATGCCACTCTTGATGTTGCCCCCTCTCTGCCCCCTTTGCTATTTTGAAGGATGCAGCTGTGTATAGTTTGGCAGCTGGCGAAAAGGGAAGGGGAACTGTGAGCATGGGGATGGTGGCAGGGACACACAAAGTGAGCAATTCCATTAAAATTCCACAGGGATTTGAACCAGTAGGGAAAGCAACATGCTATCCTTTTTGATTGACATATATGCACAGTAATGGCATTATTTTGATCAGGATTAATGTGAAGAGCAAGGCCAACTTTGCAGCTGAAAAAAGGTTGAACAAATAAATTGAGTCATACTCAACGGAGATGCAGCAGGGACGTTCAGGGAGTGCAGTAGTTTTCTTGATGATGTGCTTTGCTACTTTTCTCCTTCTACTGTGAGGATGTTAATGGGTTCATGAACACAATTCACCTCTGGATCATTCCAGGCCAAATCCCCACTGCAGACCAAAGAAGCTTATTGTAACCTGGCTGCTTCAACTGTTAAGCCCAACATCCCCAAACCCTGAGCTACTGTCCTGCTCTGTATGGTACTTGGGACAGAAAGCTTCATTCAATCAATCATTCATTCATTCAGTCAATCATTTCCTTGAGGGGTGCTTGATATCTTCATATTGTATAATAATGTTGTTATCATTAATGTTGTCCTGCTCGTTTAGATCAAGATTTACCTCTTGATGTCAAGTTTGGTCTTCCTAATGTCAGGTTGTTCAGCAGTAAGTGTTTTGTCTGTAGTGATTTCATGTTTTCTAATTCAATTTCCTTAAGTTGACAGACACATGGTTCAACTCCAGTGACTTGTACTCCCTAAATGAAGCCATGAGTTCGCCTTTGTCTTACTTTCAGACACCAAGACTGGTCATGGTGTTGGTGTGGCTCTTATACATAGCGATGTACAACCCTCTGTCATTTAGGAAATTGTTCAGCAGTTATTGGCCAAAACATAAATTGACTTGTTATAGCGCCACCATCTGGCTGATCGGTGTCATTTAATAATGATAAGGGAATTAAATTAACTGAGCTTTGCTTTGTGTTTCAGTCAGAGTGTTAGATTTTCTGCTGATCGTTGGGCTACTCCAGTGATTTTTCATAATGAACAGCTGGATAAGCTGGATCCATATACCTGTAGCCATAGCGTTATCATTTCCATGATTGGCACCACTGCAAATCACAGAGAATTATACATGCTAACAAGCTTCAAAGTGACGTAAATGATGAAAGGGACTCATTGGATATGAATCTGTCTCCTGCTGTCTTCCCTTATGTATTTCTATCAGTTGAGTTAGTTGTCTTTGTTAAACCAAAGTGGCAGAGCCTGCATTTCCACACATAAGAGTACAAATCACACAGCAATCCCAATAGGTAGCTGACAAGAGCAACAGGGCGCCTTTTAGCAGCGCTGAGGAAGAAATAAAGCAAAAAGCACGCCAGGAGAGGATTGGTCTGATGCGGCACCCACAAGAGGCTAATGCCAACCTTCAACTATGTCACTCCAGCCCACACAGGCATCCTAAGTGCTGCTCCTGTGAAGTGATGTCTGTTGTCATGGTGACAGTATGCGAGCCTGGCATTGCACGTCCCCTGACTTCTCCGTTGCCTCCCTGCCTACCCACTTGCTCATTCTCTCCTTCCCCTCACATGCCAGGAAATCAATCGCAGAAACAAATGTGAAGTGATTGCAGAAACGAAAGCTCCTTGCAGCAGCCTTACAATTGTGCATGAGAGCAGATGAGATTGTCAGGAGGGAGGGGGTGGCGGGGGGGAAGGGGACTGAATGTGTCTCTTCAAAAATTACCACCATTTGATTGCTGTGAGGCAACTGCAGGAATGGGCCTACTTATCTTTGTAGTGAATAATGCTTAAGCTGCTCTGACAAGCAGGAACAGTGGCGAGGTAAATGTGTTGACAGTGACGCCTTCAGTCGTCTCCCAGCTTCAAACCCAACGCCGAACCATCCAGACAGCAGGGGGCCTGCACATACAGACACCCACTCACCACTCACACACACACACACACACACACTGAGAAAAACACACAGTGAGAAAAACACACACATCCATGCTGTACATGTCTCTGTTCTCAGATGTAGCATTTCCCCTACTCGCTATAGGAGACTGAGGCTCTGTGGATTGTGGAGAGTTGCGCTGTGGCTCTGCAGAGGCACTGTGAAATTCACCACTGATCCAACACGCAGTTTGTGTGTGTGTGTGTGTGTGTGTGTGCGTGTGTGTGTGTGTGTGTGTGTGTGAGCATGTGCTCTCGTTTCTGTGTGCGTGTGTACTTTTTCATCTATCTAGGCCAACACTTTGCTGAGATGTTAATTCAGCAATGTGATTTATCACTCTGCATTCACTGCATCAGCCCGTCTGAGCCCGATTCTTCATGGACGCAGAATGTGCCTCATAAAGTGTCAGCGAACATGTGATGTACTCAGTCAACCTCCTTTAAAGGGATATCCGCCTGAAAAACTGTCTTCCGAGCCTTTTTTATTATTATTTGGGTTTCTGCGTATCTCTCAATGGTCTCTGAAACCTTATTCTTCTAACAGTAATTCACAATGTAATAGCTAATCTGTTTAGCGTCAGGCTCTCTTCTTCTCTGCTCCCAGACGCAGTATATCCCAGAGGCTGTTACACCCATGGGGATAACCTGTTAATGGTGTCCTATGGCAAAGCCAGTAGAGCTGTCAGGAGTAGGCAAAGCACTGAGATTTCTCTAACAGTAATACAGGAGAGATGTTTGAGTCGTCCGCCCTCTCCCTAGGTCATAGTCATTTCACCTGGAGAGATATCCATGTAGGTTTAGGAATTAGTTTATGGAAATAATATATAGCCAGGCAACAGCTGCTGAGAATAACACTGGTATCAGAAAATAGGCAAATGAGTCCAGCGTCAGGGGGGAAACCTCTCGCTGTGTTGCCCGACTCTCCTTACAGTCTGAAATTCGAGCTTTGGCATTATCAGCAATCCAATTCTCTTGCACATGACCCAGCCTGATTCCATTGCTTACATGTCTGCACAGTAAGAGGTGCGCTGCCTTTTGGAGAGCATCTCTCTCACCACAAATGGAGGAAGAATCAGCCCACGCTTTTCGTCTTCAGTGAAATTCTCGCTTGATTTAGTTCCTTTTCCCCTAGCCCAAACAAAAGCTTACGTTAAAGGGTCTATGTGTAATTTCTGCTTCAATGCTGACCTCAGTCGTTCAGCGATGTCATTACAGCTACAAATCAAGGCTCGGCCCCTCCTCCGCCATCCTCAAGCATATGCCCGCATTTCCTCATTAAAGTTTCATCCTATCTCATCTTGTCATACTCTATGTGACTCGCTGTGAGTTAATACAGACATAACATAACTGGGATGTGTCAAGACCATTTGTGCCATAGTGACAGAAAGTGGGGGCTAATGGAATAGAATAGAACACAGAGAAATTCAATTAAAAGAGGAGGGATGTGCACAACAGAATGGTGCAGGACATTTAGAACAATGTTTCCTCTCTCTGCACACACACACACACACACACACACACACACACTCATACACACAAACACTCACACACACAATTCACAGCTCGGACCGACCTCCTCTCCTCTTTCACTATTTCTGCTTCTCCCCATTTTCCTCCATATTCCCTTGTCTGCCTACATTGCTTCTCTCCTTTCCCACCATATTATTACTCATTTGGTTCTGGGTGTGTATCAAATACCTCAAAGAGCGACCTCATCTGTGAGCAGTTAAGACATCTTGATAATAAGGAACGGGTTGGTTAGACCTCTTCAGTGACCCTTGATCAGCACGATTACCTTGGGAAGGTTGCTAGAATATATGTGGGAGCAGAGTTTGTAACCTTCTGCTCTTGGGTTGTAATCAAAGGTCTCTGTGCTAAGCACGGCATTGGCCTCCTTTTTCTTAAGCCAACTGCCACACTCACAGTGGATTTGATCCTCCAAGCAAAATTTGGGGTAAGGTTGATTGTTTGAAATTGCAGGTCAATAGTAGATCTATAGTTGCTTGTTTGGGGACTGCTCTGCCAGTCCTTGAGATCTGAAGAACAATTGCATTTGGTCACTGAATGCATGCTGCTTCTGTTTTGTTGGAGCACTGGTCCTGAACACAGCTTTTCAAAGACTGGGTTTGGACCCCAAGGTGGGTGGCAAGAACATTTAAACAGCTTCCCAAATGATTATGATGAAAGTGATATCTAAAACTATTGGCTTTGTCATGCTGCCAAAACCTCCCAGCTTTATGTGCAATGCTGGCAGGATAAAATACTCTGGGTCCCTTGAAAAAGACCTTGACCATATTCTTTAAGATCAGAGGTAAGGCAAAAACTGATCATCAGTGCTTCCACTCTGACAAAAAACGTTTTTTTAAATACCCACAACTGAGTTCAGATTGGTTATATGTTAGGTTTATTCACCAAATTTACAGTCATGTCCCTTCTAGCGGGAGAGGTAAGCTCCATTCACTACATATATAGACGTCAGAGATTTATCAGCTTCAATAAAAGAGAAATGGTGCTCCAGGCCATTTCATCATGGTATTAAAGAAAGTGACGGATCTTGTATAATTAGAACTATACCACAAAATCGATTCTATAGTAATGACTAGTGAAATATGATTTCCCATTGGCCTTGGGGCCCCTAGCTGTTTTAAGGAAAGAGGAAATATTAAAGTTATTATCCTATTAAGGTAGAAGTGAAAGATTCAGTATGCATTAATTTCAGGATGTTGTGTTTTAAATGAGTTTGGTTTGGTAGGCCTACGTGTTTTGCGTGCTGATATGAACCACTTAGTTATTAAAGGCCCTATATGTAAGTTGGTACTCTTACTGACAGTGTATGACAGTGGCCGTTAGGGGAACTGCAGTCAGTCTCTTACACGTGCTCCTGGCTCGTGCGTGCCCCGTGTGTGTGTGTGTGTGAGAGGCAGGCTCGGGAACGCGCATAACATCACATCCGGTAAATTTGCCGCGAAAGGTCGGCCCGCCACCTCCACATTCCTGCTCATATAGAGACTGAACGGCTGAACAGAGAGAGACAAGGCTGGTGTCATTAGTTCTCATTAGTTACGGAGAATTCACTCATTGGCAATAAAAAACGCAAAATGAATGTTAATTTCGGCCGAAAACTTACATATAGGACCTTTAAAGTTTGGTGTTGAAGACAAAAATGGCTTTTGCCACAGAACAGAAGACAGCAGCTTTAAAATGCACCAATATACCCCATCATATTGATGGATCCACAGGTCCTCTTGGCTTATCAGAACAGCCCATGCAAATTCAGTAATAGCTTTTCTGCATGCATTATTAATGCACTCCAAAGAGGTGGAACCTATGTGGTGTTTCCATGTTGCTATCCATATTTATATCATGAGCCACACATCAACACATATTGATAATATTCATGAATTCCTCAGCAACCGATCTAGCAGCAGCAGAATACAGAAATTTGGCTGCAGCCCCACTGCGGTGAGAGCCTCCTGCAGTGGGTATCTTTGTTTACGCACGTGTGTGTGTGTGTGTCTGCATGTTTGTGTGTGTATTCTCCATGGATTTCTGTGATGCTACCGAGGTAATTGGATGTGTGACGCCCACCAAAAATCCCCTTTAGCCCTGGGCAAGCGCTCTTTCAATCCCAGCATGCCTCTGTGGAAAGCACAACCCAAAGGAAGGCTTATTCTTTCAACTGGCAAACATCAAATGGTTCCCCTGTTCTCTCCATCACAGCCACCGTCTCTCTGCTCCGCTGTAGCATCAGAGGAAAGCTCATTAACACGTAATGACATGGCCATACAAATGGATGGCAGTAAAAGATAAACATACAGAGGAGGACATAGACCACGCACAGCTCATTTTCCAGTGTTAATAAGTATTTTGAGTTGACAAGTGTTGATTGGAGACTTGGTTCTTCACTCATAGAGCTGATATGGCTCTGGGGCAGGTGTTTGACGAACAGACAAGTTTTGCAAACCTTCATCATGCAAGAAATGGCTGCAAGCTGACACTAGGGATGTGCATGACAGGCCAAAATGATTTTCAAATATTCTGAAATTTGAAGATGAAGCGTAGTGACATATGGCATGCACATAAGTATGAAGACTGTATTTAAGGGTGAGCATATATTGTATTTGGCCACATCGCACTTCTCTCTCTCTTTAAGTGCAGTGAAGTGTGGCGATGTCCGTGGAAAGACAAGGGAAATGCAATTGTCACTCATTACCTTAGCATGCAATGTAGACTTCACAATAGTCTTTTAGACTGCTTCCCGTTTCTAAGTGACACATGGAAATTGATTAATTCCCCTTTGCAGTGGTTGGTATTGTTAATTCCTAATGCAAGTGCAGCAGTAATGTGTGATTTCGGTTCTGCTCAACAGGGCCAGTTCCTTAACCAGAAGCCTTATTAATAATGTACAACAAATAGGGGTCAGAATAAGGTTCCTTACTCATGAAGAAGGATGCCTTGTTTTGGCAATTTGCTGGTGGTGATTATCAGTCCTTATATCGATACACCTCAGTGAAGCAGCCTAAATGTACACACTTGCATGTGCGCGCGCACACACACACACACACACACACACAAACATACACATACGCATGCATGCACATGCACACTATGGGCAGTGTCTCATAGAAACTACAATGAGCTCTCCTGCTGCCAGTGTCTCAGGGTAACTGATGTCACGTTGTGAACATCTGTATGTGTATCTATGTTGTGTCAATGTGTGTGTGTGTGTGTGTGTGTGTGTGTGTGTGTGTGTGTGTGTGTGTGTGTGTATATGTGTGTGTCTACGCAGGCATTTGTGTGTGTTATGTGCTGGAGACTCCCTCAGTCCATTGGACTGACCTCCTGCTGACTCACACTGCAAGGAGAGCAGGAAGAAAGAGGGAGGAGGATCTTTCATTCCTTTTCCTACTCTCTACTCTTCGTTGATTCCTCTCTGGATATCCCGTGACCTTGTTGTTGAAGTTGCATAATACTCTGCCGGGGGTTTGGGTGGAGGGCAAGGGGTTTGGAGGCAGCGGGGGAGGAGGAAAGGCACTGATCTAAGCTGTGATGACAGCTTGAGCTTTCTCCCTCTCACCTCCTCCACGCACTTGAGGGGAGGTGAGAGTGTGGTGAGAAAAACAAGACCGTGTGCAAAGCCACGGAACGGCCGGGCACCTATGTAGCTTGGAGGGGAATGCGCATACCGCCACCCACTGGAACAACTTGCAGTGTAAATGCCATTGTCAATACAATATTTTCACAGGAAAAAGGAGGCATCAGCAGAGTGTCCAAAACTAATTCCTGGCTCACCAGAAAGACTCTGACTCTGCACACCTTTTACCTCCTCCAGATTTGGCTCCGAACCGTAGTTGGGACAACCTCTGGTTATATACGTATAAGTGTTGGCTCGTAACTGGTAACATCTAACTACGTCTATCATCCGGTTCTTTTCTGTATATAAGGAGTCAACAGACGTTTCTCTCTTGGGCAGGGCATTTATTACCTCCGTGAACATAAAGCATATACATTTCACTGGGCTGGCCGTCTTCATTCGTTTTCTCTACCGACCGCTAAAACACACACACACCTGTCTATGGACTTTTTCTCCGTCTATCCCCTGGATGATCACGATATCCTCTCGACTGGATCTGGATTATCTGAATGCGCGAAGCAAAATGCAGCTCGCCCAAGGGAGCTCGGCACTTTCCCCCGTAACTTTCCCCCGTTCAGTTGGCCAAGTGTAAATTGAAATGTTTCTCAAAGCCACATACTTAATCCCTATACGTCACGTCCCCAACCGGAAAGAGAAATGGTGTGCAGTTTTGTTTTGATCTGAGCAGAGCTGAGGAAGCAAACACTGTCAGGCTACAGGCGAAAACCTCTACCATCGGTTGGATATGGATGAGACTCACAGCTGGAGTACAAATGAAACCAGATGTTTACTGTCATTGTGGACATCTTCGAGTTAGCTAATAGACAGGAAGGAAAACTAGGTCTACATTCAGGAAGAGGGCATTCGGACTTCTATCCGGCTGCCGAAGCCGATTTTCAATAAGAAATGTAAATGTAATGTGGATAAATCACATCCGGATACAATCTGGATACAAGTCGCATGAAATGCCAGGTGTAAATGGGGTCATATACATACAAATGTGGGGAAAACAAGGAGGAGGAAGCCTCTGGCCCATTTATTTTGCCTTTAGGTGGCTTGTATATGTTATGGGGATATTTGCTGTGAAGGAAATGGCAGGCGCCAAAACTGAGGGGAACAACTGTGGGCATGGCTCACTCACATGTCATTTGATGACATAATACGTCAAAACGCTTCCACTCATGACATCAAATGGCATGGTTGGTCACACATAGTTCTGCTGGAGCAACAGTGAGCGCTGTCACAAGTAAGGCATGGCTTGGTAATGGAAACCTTGTGGCATAAAGGGCATGGGACGCTCGCGAAACCACACACTCCATTAGGCAATTCCCTCTCACAGAGGGTTAAGATTAATCATATTTGCAGCAGTATTATTTTTTTTTTTTCAGGCCTCATTGCAGATTACTGCCTCTATTCATAATTATAGCGAGGTTTTATGGGAGGCGGCATGTAAGCCTTTGTCTAACAAGCTTTTTTCATATTTTCTCAACTTGTTTTGGCCTTGTAATCCAAGCTGCCACAATTTTGCCAGAAACATATAATGCTCTTTTTTACGGTGTGGAAAAAAGAGCATTATATGCTATCAAATGCATGTAGCTCCGCAGCCTGCTGCGCACTTGGGCACACAGGCTGCGAAGCTCATGCATTTGATAGCACACTCACCGTACGGTCACACCGGGAGCGTCACGAGCAGCAAAAGCGGCCGGCAGTCATTCATTTTCAATGAGAGCTGGCGACTACGACCGTCCGGCGCCGTGTGCTGGGTGTGCAGCAAGAAACACGATGTAGCTATGTTGATAGCTAACGCTGGCTGGCTAGCGCTAACGCTCGGTCGGTGTTTTTGTGTTGACTAGCTTTGGCTGCTAGATAGCTGGCTGGCTAGCGTTGGGTGGGACTTTGTGTGCGGGCTGCCGTGGCTGGAGATTGCAGGGAAGCCACACCATTATTAGACTCTATGGGGCGAATTCACAAAGGGATTGCGCGGCTTTTTCTGACGCTATGCCTGTGCAAATAACCCCAAAACAAACCTTGCTATTCACAAAGCACTCGCAAAGGGTGAAATGCAGTGCTAACTGCG
>OMLI01091632.1:0-10281 GCA_900302605.1 Rondeletia loricata
TCTTCCATCTCCTCTTTCTCTTCTCTCTTGCTCCTCCATCTCTCCTCCCTCACTTCTCTTTCTCTTCTCTCTTTCTCTCCATCTTCTCTCTTTCTCTCATCCCACTCTCAACCTCCTTCCCTCTCTCCTCTCTCTTCCTTCTCTCCCCTCCTCCATCTCCTCACTTCCCCCTGCCTCTCCTCTTTCCTCCCTCCTTCCTTACCATTCTCCCCACCTCTCTCTTCTCCTTCTCTCTTCTATCTCTTTCTTTCCATCTCTCTAGTTGACGAGTACTACTACTACTGCTGCTGCTGATTTTACAACTACTACCACTGCTACTACTACTGATGTTACTATTAATACTTTTACTACTGCTCACACTACTACTACTTTTTAAAACATTACCTACTGTTCAATGTAATGATTACTACAGGACATTAACAAATAAATTGCTTAAGCTCCAAATAATAACATTTTAAAGACATTTAAACTATTTCTGATGACTTCAACTGTCTACCTTTTCAAACGGAAGCAAGCACACACATTTTCTTCTGAAAATTTTACCTTTTCTAGTTGTAACTATTTATTCTAATAACTACATATCCCCAACACTAAAAGCATTATCATTTAAATCATCATGTAAGTCAGCTGGAATTTCTGAGAAATACCAAACTCCCATTGAAACCCTCATGGCAGAAAGCATGTGGCTGTGGGCAGCACATGGATCAACAACAGGTCACCTTTAAATGAACACCATCATGGGTCCTAAGGTCAGTAGGGGAAGCTAATCCCTCTCTTTGGAAAAGGATTAGAAATTACACTTAAGGGTAGAAAGCCTGAGAAAGCTGTTGCCGTTTTGGTTGTCCTGGAAAAAGGAGAAGGTAAGAGAGAAGGCAAGAAGGCTTTTTTCTTCCACATATTGAGGTTATGTCAAGATTAGTACGTTGCTGACGCCAACAAACTCTGAAACCAAATGCCTAAATTCTAAAACTTGACTTCATTTTGGCCATCTGTGACATATAATGGACAAAAGAGGCCAGGATATTAACCTCTGACCCCAAGAGTTACATTCAAATGGGCTCATGTTCCCACAATACAGCTCAACGGGGGTGTTGTAAGATCCACTGAAAACCCAGGAAATTATCCTCAAAGCATTGCTCACTGAGGATTAACCTGTGAAAAACTCAGACCCAAAAGTGCTATTTTCAATGTCAGCCATTCTGCATGTCTGATTTCAATGCAGTACTTGCTGTTTCAGTAAGATGGATTTTAATATGTTTTATTAAGTTGTTCGTACCATCCACACTAACCATAAAGCATTATGTAGCAGGCAGTATGTGGAAAAATAACACCTTGCAACATGACTGATTTCAACATGCTGCATTCAATTTATACTGTAGTTTGGCATCACACTGCTGCTGTTTTCTGAGAATGGTTAATGTTACTGTAACTCAAATTGCACAGCATTATTGCAAAAAATTTCTCCAGGCTTCCCACTGGTCATGTCATTTCTGGAATATCGTGGCATTTTGAGAGGTGTTTTGCAATTTTTTGACATGGAAAGTCAAAGATAAATTAGCTGGTGAAGTCAGGGAATATGAGGGAATTTTACCAAAGGGTAATTTCCCAGGAATACAGCAGAATACATTTTCCAACTTGTTTCACACATTCATAGCATTAGATGGTTTTCAGCTCAACTGGAATGTAAACCAGTCTGAAAAAAACCAGGAAGAAAGAACAGTTTTTGGTTATGGAAGCGCTCCAACTTAGCTATGGAAAGTCATAAAAAGTCATGGAATTTTATGTCAGGCCCACGGTGGGAGCCCTGTTACACTACTTTTTATTTGTTTTTATATGTCTGATGTCTACTCAATCAAGGTAAACAGCACACGATCCTGACATTTTCAGTATACTGATCTTGTTGTAGATTCACAGTTTCCCCACTATAAACTATTTAAAAGTCCCTACATGTAGAATATTTACCTCAATATATCATTCTCAAATTAATTTTAACAGTATAATGGCTGTAGAAAAATGAGACCATTTTGAGACCAATGTGTTAATTCTATGTGTTGCTCTCTATGTGTTTATTCTATTTGTCCCCGGGTACGATTTGGTGCGAAATGTGCAGGATTGACTAACGGCACAAAGATAGAGCCTCAACCAAAACAGAAAGAGGACTCACTTTGAATGTCTCTACTTTGTATAGAAACAAATACACAGACAAGTACAGATGTTGTCCAGTCCCACGGCGCCTAGCTAGGTGTGCAGCATCAACTGTTGTTAAAGTTACTACAGTCCTGGAATAATCAGGATAGCCACATCATTCACCAATGCTTTGTCAATAAGAATAGATCCACTCTGCTATATTGCTACGCTCTAGTAGGTTAGCTGTCTTTCAGTAGTAGCATGTTAGCCAAAATGTTTCTTTAGCATTGCCCAAACTTAATAAATTCCACATCTGTTAGGCAAAACTGCTTTGCCAGCTCAATCTAGTTGTAACTACTGTTATCACAATTTAATAGTGACCAGAGTGACCAAGACACTTCTGAGTTTTAAAGGTTTTATTAATATATGTTTGACAAATATACAGGCTGGTTATCTCCCTCTTCATAAGAGCAAAGAGAGGTAAGAGCAACAATCATAAAAACAGTCCAGGCAATATACAGGCTCTTATCAGCATTCTGACGTCAGATAGCAGAAAACATACAACTACAGAAAAACAGTCACATTTTACTTTCTTTGCATGTTTTTTTATTCATTTAATTGTTCAATTATGTCTTTTGTGAATAAATTCTTCATTTAAAGGCAGTCATGGATGTCGAACCATGTCGGGTGGCCTTGATCCATTTCGTTTGACTCCTTCAGCCTCTGGATGTCCTCCGCAGACAGGGCAGGATGGTGAGTGGTCTTGTCTCTGCCCTCCTTCCGTATCTTTTTGACTATGCCCATGAAGACATTGTTCGCCGATGTAAATTCAACGTCTTTCGTTAGGCGTAAGGAGCGACTCATCGGGGGCTCGTTCAGATGCCGGTGTAGCCCAGACCGGAGTCCGATGAAACCGCTAATCCCATATAGCTCTGCTTTCCCGTTTCGGACGGACCCGTAAAAGTGACGCAATACGGTATTTAACTCCGACGTCGCGATGGTTTTTAAATCGACGGGAATATGTTTACCGATCGCCCAGTTGGTAAAACAATTTACTGCCCAAGCCGTCTGTCTCGTCGTATTAACTTTGTTACGACTTCTCTCCAGGTTTCTTGGTCTGTCGGACTGGCATGCCTAATTTGATTGGATTTGGGAGGTGGTACAGGTACAGGTTCAGCATCGGGTTCAGCATCCTCTGCACTTCCTATGGCTAGCCAGTCCTCGATCGTAAAAGGGTGGAATAATTCAAAAGTTATGTTTTTGGCGGTGTACTGACTCTCCATGTTTGTTGTTTTGACAGAATGACAGTTGTAAGTAACGGTAATAGCTACACGGCATGCTACATTGTAACAATCGAATGTAAGCAAAGCGGCGGAGGGATACTTTTGCAGGTGATTTAACCGTTCATATATCATGGATTTAGGCACGGCTCCGAATTCCTCTCGGCACAGTCACAATGCGCGGTCGGAACTACCCATTGTATAATATTTCATATCCTTGAACACTATTTTGCAGCTCTGATAATAACCTATTGCAGTTTAAGATATTTTTAATCAGTAATTAGCACTAACCAATCGTCTGCAGCAGTCATGCACTCACATTGTGTCTTGTTTTAAGGTGACTGTATTGTAGTATAGTGCTTCTTCTGTCCCTCACCTGTCTCCCGCAACATTTCCCTGTATAGCACCCAAGATTAGGTAGCATGATAAATGGAACCTATGCTAACTTTTAGCATAAGTTTGCAATCTCCAATAAATAAACACAAGTAGAAAAACGAAAAACAGTTCCAGTTTCGAAATTTTACTTTCGACACAAAAAATACACTTTCGGGGATAACTAAAATAAGTTGGATTGCTCAGATTTTTTGCAGAGGAGCTGAGGGCGGAAGTATAAACATAATGACTTCACAACTTGTGTCCTGACGTCCGTGTTACACGATAAAAAGTCTGTGCTTCTTTTGTCCCAGCTCTCCCCTACACCTTATCCTGTTAATTGTTAGTTTTCATGGTGTGTGCTGTGTTTCCAAGTAATATTCAGAATTTTATGTTCATTCATGGATACAGAAATATTCATGAGAAATCGGATTCCAAAAATGTGGTGTTGCACGTGTTTAAGCAGCAATGATCAGTGGTCAGATCTGTGCCGTATATGATCCGAAAATCTGATTTTTGGGGCATATGTAAATTCAGCCATAGCTACTGTCATATCCCCAGTTCTTGGCATCCAGTAGCTTTTGACTGTGCCTACTGACTTCAGCTGCAGTCGGGCTCTGCCATGCTATGCGGATCAGCAAAACAACTATTCTTCTAAAAGAGGGGGCCGTAACTGCAGTCAGTAGTAAAGGGTCATTTGTTTTCATTTCCCCTTTTAAGAATAAGACAGGGGCGATGTTGGGATCTGCAGAAAGTCTTATCTAGAAATATGGCTGCCTCTACTGATGAAGTAGGTCAACACAATTCAGATGAGTAACTCTGTTGTAAACATTGTTCAATTTAATATTTATGAATACTCAGAGGTCAACTGGTAGAATAACATGGCAGATTTATTGGCGCCGTGCTTAGTCTGCTGCATTCCACATTCAGGGGAAAATTGGCAGTGACTAAAAAACTGAAAGATAATGGTGAAATAGTGACAAATAGCTTTTTCAAATTGTGAATGGTTTTAGTAGATCTCACTCGCCACATTTGAACCATTCAAAAAATTTATAATCATAAACGGATATGTCTTCATTTTTAATAGGTCCAAAGTATTTCACATCTATATATACAAATATTTACATAGAAGTGGCACATACAAAACAAATCCACGTAACACAAGTTGGCACAAAACTGGCATGCAACTGTCGGTTTTCACTGAACGTACGTTCATGCACAAGCACTTATTTCACATTGTATAAAAGTTAGCTAGAATCAGTGAAGGCAATGTGAAAAAATATTTTGGCTCTTATGTTACAATACAAAAGCCTAAAGTTGTCTTATTAAAATCAAATATTGCTTGTTTAAAAAAAGTACAACACTTTCTAGCCCTTGAACTATTCTAACAAAATCATTTACAACTGTTGACGGAGCAAACTGCACAAGGTAAAACAATTTGTCTCTGTAAACCACACTGAATAATTGTCTTCCTCGTGGCCTTTGGCTGGAGTCCTGGTGAAAAAGAGTGGGACAAGAGAGAGAGAGAGAGAGAGAGAGAGAGAGAGAGAGAGAAGGGAAGTGACCAGCTTCCTCTGTGTCTCGGGCCACCGGCCTAAGTAAATCCTAAAGCCTTGAGAACAATAACACTGTAATTGCAAACGCTGCATTTTCTCCCTGGCCCCACAGCCAAACACCGAGTGATGGATGAGAAACGTGTCATAGACAATGCAAACGCCAGAGAACCGTGGCACAGCAGCGGAAATTAGTTTTTAAAGGAAGAATCCCCCATTGGATGTTAGATCATCAATCTGTGATGTTCAACTCTGTTGTACTTCAGTTAGTGATTTCCTACGTTTCCCAGAATGGCTTTCGACAACCCCCAGAGAAGGGGCATGCACTTGTTTTCAATCAAAGGTTGACGTATGGGCATATAAAGATCAAAATCAAATCAAATCAAATTTATTGTCACATCACAATTACACAGGTATAATTTTTTGATTTGATTTGAAATATAGCTAGCTAGCCAACCAGTTTGTGAGCATTGGGTGTCTATGATCGCGGCCATGCCCCTTACTCAAAACACAACATGTCTTGTGGCTGCATTGCATTCTGATCTATTGAGGCTACTGTCGCTGGAGAAATTGGTATCTCTGCCTCTTCTACGATGGATTTCTCCCTGTATGATTGTTGAACGTCAGTCCAAAATGGCGGCTCTAGAAATAAGTTTTTGCTCTTTGATTCTGAGGGACTGACACCAATACCGATACCAGACAATCTGAGATCTCCGCCTACCAATCGTCTGGAGACTTTTGAATGCAAGGTAGTTGCTAGAACGGTGCTATAACGAGTACAGCCGCTAACAAACCTATACCTACTGCTTTGGAAATCTACGCCCCTTACTTTTTGTCAATGACACGACTTCTGCATGTCACCGCCCCAATATGAAGGGCCGCCCTAAAGACGTTTGATTGGTTCTGCAATCTTTTTATTTAAAACTCCCTAATTGTTTCCACCGTTTTAACAATGATGAGAAGAAAAGTCTTGTATAGTGCATGTGTCAGTAACTATTTGTGCACATCCACAGTTCTCACTTTTGGTGCCTCTCAGTAAAGTTAGTGTGCTGTAGGAAGCCCTCATGTTTTCATTCCTTGAAAATAAATTCCAACACAACAGACAAAATATATTGCTGTGTTCAGGTATGGGGCAGCCTACTGTATGGAAAGTCAAGTCTATTTTGCATCCCTGGAAAATAATTAAAATAGCTCTGTAGTTTCTATTTTCTTTTTTCAAGGAAATTAATTTCCTCCCAAACATTGTGTTCCACCACCTCATACAAAGAGTTAAGATCCATGCCAAGCTTTCTTTTCCATGGTGATAGACATACTTTCCACAAAAGTCAGAAAAGGGGGAAAAAACTGTTCAAACTGGAAAACAGATGTATCAAGTTTCTCAAAGTACTGACTTGGCATCTCTGGTCAAATCCCTCTGATTAGTTTAACTGGACTGACCTAAATGCGAAGGATAATTCTAAACATCAAGATAACTGAAAAATAAGTATATGTATTTGTTAATTATGTTATTGATAATTTAAATAATGTCAAATTACACCTGGGTATTGGTTCTCACGGGTGTCTTGTTGCCATATCAACCAATAAACTCTCATCATGAAAAACGCTTCTTCTTGAAATCCCTCCCAGCTCTGCTACTCTGGGAGTCATGATACATGGATCATGGCATTTCACACTTCAGATTAATGCTGTAAACTACAGGTAACATTTCACACATGTCCACTTTTCTACTCCACTTTTGATATAAAAATAAATACTATGTATATTTACATATGTGTTCAACAACATAGAACAAGGAATATTGACTCGCAAATGTAACAGTAAATCCTAAACATTTAAACCAGACACAAATCCCTATACTGGCTAGGGCAATGTTCTTCACTTCTTTCTTTACCACTCTAAAATGCTGAAGCCCATAGACTGACAAGTCCCAACTTGGCGAGACAAATTTCTAAGTTTACAGCTTTTCCCTCATTCAGCCTAGAGGGACCGAGCAGAGTGATGTAACATTATACAGTCATTGTTATTATGTTTTATCCTTCAAGATCAACAGTGATAATGCCAGTGTTTTCAAAGTGAGTACCACTGTGCAGTGCTCATTTTCTTGATAACCTACTTAAAGTTGAAGGGTCTCTTGAATCCCTTTTGGCTTTACAGGAAGACAAACTGTCAAAATTTCATTATGTCAGTGTGGAATCCAGAGTTGAGTAGGTCCACTGATTTACAGGTTCCTTGGTTCCTACATCCACTTTTCAAACACAACTTGAGATGAGAAAGGTGAGAACGAGAAGACAGAAAGTCAGTGCGTAGCTTTTTGAAAATCGCACAGTGCCACTGAGAGGTGAGGTGGTTGCGAAGATGGCGTCTGTTTCATTCCACGGCAGCGGAAGGTTACAGATGTTCCCCTCGCAGCAGGCTGTGCACACCTTGACAAAAAGAGTAAGCATTAAAAACAATTAAAGGGGTATTTAGTAATCTATAACCTCTATCAGACCAATAGGAATTGCAACAACACTAGAGATGGGTCGATTCACGAATCGATCGTTCATTTGAACGATACTTTAAAGTGAACGAGTCGAATAGGTTCGCCAATGGAACTGAATCGCAATTTCAAATCGGTTCAGGGTCTGTGGTTGGACTGCGTTCTTTACAGTTCTAATTGAGTTACAAAACACATAACAAGCATTCAGGACAAAGACCGTTGTTATCTGCCTACCTTGGCAATGACTTCAGTGCTGGCTGGCTACTCTCCAAAATGGGCTTAATCAACCACCGTTGCAAAGGACTCACAAATTCTCAAACTTCCTTGTTCATACATTCATTGTTGTCTTTACATGACACCCAAACAACAAACTACTTCATGGCGCAAGCGTAACTGTACAGCAACTGTACAGTTCGTTCAGCAGTTCAGTTTCTAGTGTATGGGTCACTAAGCTCAGTTGCTGAATCAACATCTTTCTTTCGGACTGAACGAACCATTCAGTTGCTGTATCATACTGAATGAAAGAAATAGTACAAACGTGAGTGATTTGTTTGTTCAGTTGGTTCAGCGGTTCAGTTGCTAGTGTAAGAGTTAGTAGCTCGACTTGCTGTATCGGACTGAACAAACCGTTCAGTCGTACAGGCAGTGCCACCTTTTGGTCACAAGACAGTACAAATGTGAGTGATTCATTCCTTCAGTGGGTTAGAGGTTCACTTAGTGAATCAATTATGTATATTGGTCAGTGGGCGTCATGATATTAGCTACCTCCTCTCTTACCCCTTGCCTTTTTGACTGGGCTTCAGTACTAGCGTTACTTAGCCAGAAACATTTTGGTTCTTTGGCTCCGCCCATTGAGGTTTAACTCAACCAATTATTATTTCTGCCTCCAGAGCAGCTGCCTCTGAGAAATGTTTGTATAGCGAAAAACAAAAATCTGCCACAGCCTCCCCAACTCTCGAACCCCTCCCACCCCCTTGAACTATGGAAGCCTAGCCTAATAGTCACATTTTCACAATAGAGAGGAGTATACTAGCTAATTAGAGCACAGATCCAACAGAAACATCTTGTGAAGAGGTAATATGTCACGATGCTAACCTTATTTCTCCTTTAAATGCACTATTGTTTGTCCGCTGGGCTGTATGTGATGTCCTGTCCAACTATGCATCTTGTTTGAAGTTTTTGTAATGAGTTGTTAAGCAGGTGTACACCAAGTCCAATTCGTCCTACTTGGCAAATAAAGGCGACTTTAACTGATTCATTTTTGTCACCACAAAAATTTGCAGTGGGCCTTAGCTCCCCTATTCTATGTTCTTTACCTCCAATTTCCACCCTGTCTCTGTAAAACAGACTACAGATGTAGAGAAGACACACACCTTTCAGCAGGGATTAGAGTGACAGTGCCCAGGGAGAGCCCTGTTAAACCCCACTCTACATCTTATCTACACTGAGCTACACTCAGATGATCTCCAGATTAACTAAACAACCCAGTTAAGTGGTGCTGACTGGGACTAGAAAGGATCCTCAACATACAACATGGTTTTTTCCACTGCTTTAGTGTACTGTGATATTCAGTACAGCTACAATAGAGGTGTGCTGGTGTGACAGTTAAAACAATGTATTACATGTGTACATCTCTATCGTTATAATAATGAACAACATTGTAACATGGTTTTTGTTAGATAGAGGTGTTATATGGATTAAGAGCACAAAGAATTTAAATGTATTAAGTGATGGTAAAAGTAAGAAAAATGTCAATTCATACGTTTTTGTTACTAAAGAGATATCTTTGAAAATGAGAACGGTAAAACAGTAATCTACTGAAAAGCCTTTTACACTGATCTCTTATCGATTGCTCATGCCTGTATCTGTGCAGTAGGGGGAGCTTGCGGTACTTTCTTCATTCATGATAAAGACATTGGTGAGGAAACACTGCGTCTCATAACTTTCGTGATTCCTCTCCCCTTTTCAGGTATGATTTACTTTAATACAGTCAAAACGGAATAGTAGACTTCTTGTGAATATGTTGTGATCATAACAGAGCAGGGTTATTATCGTAAACTGAAACTGAAACTAAGACGAAAATAAGCAGTGAAAAAATTTGTCGTAAACTGAAACTAAATAAAAACTAGACCCTTAAAAAAAAAAGAAAACTAAACTGAAACGATATTGCCTGGTTACAAAACGAACTAAAATAAAATAAAAATGAACGTAAAATGATTTCAGTTTTAGTTTTTTTGAAATAATATATCACTACCGAAAAAAGGAGACAGAATGAATTTCCTTCAACTCTCGTGACATTAAACCATAGCAATTGAACACACATGAGATGGTGCTATGCCGCAATTGCTTCACATCGGACACTTGAAGACATAATCACAACACATGCGCGCGGAAATAAAAAGATAGACGAAGATACGTCCTGTAGACCACTGACTCTCCAGACCACCCAACTCTTTAATATCCAAGTAGT
>OMLI01091641.1:0-18026 GCA_900302605.1 Rondeletia loricata
CCGAGGTAGCGTTGGAAATAGACCCGCTCAGGTCCCCAAAGAGCCGGGGACGCAAACTGTAGCACAGCCCCATGTTGAAACCAATATTTGTCTGTGAATGTGATTTTTCATAAATTAAAATATCAAAATGAAGTCGCGGTTGCGCAACCAGCCCTAACGCGCCATCGTTACATTGGAGCTCCAGCGGTGCGATTTAAATCCGAATATGATCCGAAAATGTGAATGGATTATGCTCCGACATTTGCTATATGTCATTTTGCATTTTCACCAGTCAGCCTACGCTTCGTAGTTAGTGGATCACCTGATCGTTTAGTGGACACTGCGGGTCCACCTTACCGTAAGTAACCCAAAGCACAACCTTGGAGAAACACGCAGCACTGTGCAGATGGTCAACAATTCAAGTGCACAGTTGTTAGGTGCAATGCACAGCACGTCATGTTACTACAGTAGATTATGGCCATTTGGAGAATGCTTGTCATGATTTTCATTCCACACATTTCATGCCTGCATGTCTGAGAAACATACTGAACCTGCCCTTCATATTATCTGAGAAATGTAATGCTCTTTCCCTTATTTAGCCCAAAAGCTCCTGTATTTCATATACACGCTGCCTACAAGCCTAGGCCTACTGGAAAAATGTCCCAAAAATAAGACTGTACAACACTTCAATTTCTAACATGGCTTTTCGGTTATTTTACACAGATCACTATAATAATGTGTGTATTATTGTGTGCATATATAAATAGACTAGTGTCCTGCTAGTTTCACCAGCCTCATCTCCTAATTTACACCCTAATGTAGCCTAACCACTGCTAATCAGATTGTATTCACTAACATGTATGTCCACGTAGGCTCACATCAATAGTTTGTACCAGCCTCTTGATTAAAGGTTTTATCAGTGCGGAAGTTTTCCAAATCCCCATGATTAAAGTGTATTCTCTGAATATATGATGTATCATGAGACTCTCGAAGGGGTCGAAGGGACCCTTTCAGTATATGGACTATATCAGTGGTTCCCAAAATGGGGTCCAAGGACCTCCAGGGGTCCTTGAGGGGTTCCAGGAAAACAAGGAATAGTTTAATTTTGCTGTTATTTCATTCAAGAGCAGTCAGCACAATGAGAGAGTATGTAGACTACAAGAATGACAATTTTGATCATATAGCTTTAGTTTCCCCTCTGTTGTTTCCTCACCTCCAGTGTAGACAGTTTGTAGTTAACAACAACATGTTTTTTTCCAGGTGGGGTTACCTGGAATAAAAACTTCAAAAATGGGAGTCCTTATGTTCTTATGTTTGTAACTAATCAGGGGTCGAGAAAGTACTATATAGGGCCAAATGCTACAATCAGATGTAGGGTTGGAAATAAACCACTAGATGGCGCAATTATAAAACGAATGGGGTAAAATAAAACATAAAACGTAGCCTAGATATAATTACAGCTTGAATTTATGTTAGACAATTAGCCCAGGTAGATGTCATGAAGATGACTAATATCCAGCCTACATACGTTTTTAATTAATGCAGCAAAATGCATCTTGCACACATTAATACAACTAAAGAGTTTGGTTCCACTGTTTGAAGAAACAAAAAGTGACACCTACTCTTACTGACTGATTGATAGCACTAGATTAAAACAAATTATGGTAAATTTTAATTGACATTAGGCTACTTAAGTCCTCGATCACACACATTTTTATATATTATATTATCATGTGAGCCTCTGCGTTGCCTAGGAGACGGGAAGCCACCCTTGCATACGACCGCTTCATCTCACTGTGTTCCATCATAAGCCCCACCGTATCGACATGACCGCATTTGAGCACGAAAATGTCTCTAATGGTAGGTATACATTTCTAAGTGTTGTAGTTTGCTCTTCTAAGAAATGACAATTGCGTTAGTGGCGTTAATAGTGGCTCTATTGACGAGCTTTTTATGTATTTATGATTATTAATACAGAGAAAAAGCTCTATAACGAACGTCCGCGGATTCTAAGGTTTAAGTGAAAAACTCGTCCTAACTAATTATTGCAAGTTCGCATTGTGTTTTCGAAGGGATCAACAGAACGCCCAAAGAGTCTCGACAAAGACCGGCGGGGTGAAAACATAAGTATAATAAAGTATAAAATTACCCCTTTCTCTCCGAAGTCTCCTTTCAAATCCTACAGCCGACAGACATTCAAGAGAATTATGTCCGGTAATGGCGTACTGTATAACCAATAGAAACCATAGAACACGCGCCATTACCGGAAACGATCTCATGAATGTCTGTCGGCTGTAGAATTTGAAAGGAGACTTCGGAGAGAAAAGGGTAATTTTATACTTTATTTCAGCCCCGGCTTGTGTTTTCACCCCGCCGGCATTTGTCGAGACTCTTTGGGCGTTCTGTTGATCCCTTCGAAAACACAATGCGAACTTGCAATAATTAGTTAGGACGAGTTTTGGACTTGAAAAACGTCAAATTTCAAGTCCTGTACTGAGTTGCTATGGTTCTTATGTTCGTGCATTTCATATCAGTTCATATTTTAGAAACCCTATCCCTTACCCTAACCAACAAGTTAGGGTTGGGTAAATGCAATGGCAGCTTCATGTATGACCCTTAGCCATGATACAGGACCCTTTAAAGGGCTAGTATGTCCCTTAGTGAAAGAATGAAATCAGGGTTGACAACATAACAGCTGAGTATCCCACTGTGTGTGTCTAACCTGCATGGCACTAACACTGTCATGGTCAATTCCCACTGGAACCAGCCATCAGGGAAATGTGTGTGCTCACAATGTAAGGTGCTTTGGACGAAAGCATCCCCCAAATAGTATATATTGTCAACCCTTTTGCAGTATTTTCAGAAATAGGCAATGGTATGCCCACTCATGTCTCTCAAGACCATTGGCACACTATATACTGTTAGTGTCAGACAAGGGAAGGTAAAGCTTTGGTCCCTGTTTCATTATCAAATTCATGAATGTAATGTTGGTCATAATCATCAGTGGCCAGACCCAGAATGAAGGTTAGACTGATATTTCGGTTTGCCGATATTGGTCTTTGTCAGATAACGGCCAGTCAGTGTCGTCCACTAACAATATGATTACGTCTCTAAAACCTGCAATTAAATGTTATTTTCTTTGCACATTTTATTTATTCATTTAATAGTTCCGTAATTTTTTTTGTAAATGTCATTAAGCTCTCATTTAAAGCCTTATGTATCCCAGAGTTTCCCCTACCACTGAACAGGTGAGGTGGAAAGCTTTAGTGACCCATGGGCTAAAGGCAGTTTTAGAGGCTTTTCCAAACTGACAAGAACAAAATTCATCGGTATCGACTTTCAAAAACCCAAACCGCTCAAACCCTAGTAGGTGTTTTATAGTGCGTTCATGACAAGTGGGAACTGAGAAGTTTCCAACCTGAGGAGAGGACAGTGTTGGACTGTGACACTTTTCAAAGCTCTAGTTCAGGTACTGGTGACGACACTGCCCTCTCCTTGTTCCTCCTTCTTGGAAACGTCCCGGTTAACACTTGTCATGAATCCAATATTAGTCTCCAGTATGTCCCAACGTGGCCCCATTTTCAAACTCAGTGAAATAAGGTAAAACCTCCTCTCCTGGCTTCCCTGCAAGCCCATTTCCCAAGCGGATGTCAACTTAATCCACTTCCCCTCACAGGGGATCGCCCTTCTGTTGTCGGCCCTGAAGGATTAGCCTAGGATAGGTGAGACAAACTGGGATATTCTTCAGCAAGGGCAACAGGCAGGATCGAAACACCTCTAGTTTTCCACTCTCCCTTGCCAGATAGATATCCACCCTTCCTCACCAAGGCACCATCTGCAGAGAGAAAGGTAAAGGTGACAGCTCGTATTTTATTTCTGTGTTTCTGACTGTGTTTCTAGAGGAGATGGTCGTGAGGTAGCAGCAGCAGGATTGAGCAGTGTGAAGGGCCGTTCAGTCATTGATCTGTAGAGGGAGGTAATGTTGTTTCTGTGCTCATGATGACTGACTGTTGGACTGTGTGGGACTGTCAAGGCTCCTCACTGAAGGAGAGGCAGGGCTTGGTGCCTCTGTGGAAGATGAACCGCTACACCACGCTGAAACAGCTGGGTGACGGCACCTCTGGCAGCGTACTCATGGGCAAGAGCAAGGAGTCTGGGGAGCTGGTGGCCATCAAGAGGTGAGTGTGGGCTGCATTTCCTCTCTCTGATATCTGCCTCTGGTACATGAAGACATGCCAGGGATGTACTGTATTGTGGTTGTTGTGTACTAGTCATATTTTGTCTTGAAGCCTTAAGCTGATTAAACCCTGAGTGACTGTGCAAGGTGAAGACTTTATTTTAAGGATCAGCTGCTTAAGAATCAGTCTGTCTTAGGCTAGAGTTAATAATGAATGTTGCACAAAGGCTCCGCCAGGCACTGTTTGTAAATGTAAGGTTATAGTGCAAGGTGATACTACTGACGACAGTGAAAGGAGTGAAAGTACACCGCATAGTGTTGCCCCAGGAGTGTGGGAAAGGCATTATGAAAGTCTCCAATACTGAAAAGGCCCAGGACCTTTGTAGCATGTCATCCTCCCCAAATTCTTCTGTTGGGCAACCAAAGAGCGGTGCTCAGTCCAGAGAAAGCTGGACTCACCAACGATGGCTGAACCTGCTGACAAAATATATTTTTTCACCGTCTCTACTCTCACCAGGCACTAAGAAGAAGAAATTTAGGTGAAAGGAGTGCGTAGTTTACTGATGTCGCGTTACATGATTTCTGGGTAATGAAGTCCTTCAAACTTTCAAAAATGTGAACAGTTATGTCTCGCTGCCACTTGGGTCCACCAAAGTGCGAAGTTGCCTAGCGCAGATTTATTATCGGCACACATCGACAGGTTCAAATAACTGTCGGATTGCACAGTACAGACATTATATTACTGTATTCAAATGTTGATCGCAAAAGCTTAATGGCATGCAAATCCGTTATTTTCCGTAGGATGAAGAGGAAGTTTTATTCTTGGGATGAGTGCATGAATCTGAGAGAGGTGAAGGTAAGAATCATTACAGTGAACATTAAACCGCCAAATAATTCCCAACAGATGACTACCACAGCTTGAGTCACACTATATTGCCAATAACTTCAGCTAGTGTTTGGCACTGGCATCGTATATTTTAAGCCACCAATCTTTCAGCCAGGAAAATTCAGCTCTTATCATTGCAGCATTTGTCTGGATTAAGGCCCGACTCATGCAAGAAGTTTGGGTACAGTAAAGCTATTGATAACTGGGGAAGAAACTGATATATTTGCCAATAATGATGTATTTTTGTGGTATAATTGATACTCAGATCGTCTCTCTGGACCACATTCTTGCAATTCTGAAACATACAGATATTCCAGGATTTTGTTCAGAGTTCTTTCTTCTCAGGTTTAGTGTAGAGTAAATTATAATCATTAGCCATTGTGCCACAACCCCACAACACAGCGCAACCAAGTGCCGGAGGGGAGTTTATTAGACAAATGTGGAGGTAGTGAGGGGAAGAAGTGCTGGATAGTGGAGGGTGTCACTGCTCCAGGGTCCAGTGGGGTGAAGTTGGAAGGCGTTTTACGTGGAGGGCAGAGAGAGTGTCCGGCGGTCGTCAGGGTACAGAGGCAGCCAGTCAGTCGACTCCTTCATCTGCCAGAAGAGAGAAAACTAGCTGAAGCCACACTGACCTTATCTGTGGTTGGTCTTAAAGGAGCTGGGATTGACATTAGGTGCAATGGTTGACGAGCTCCAGCTGTAGGCAATTGTCTCCCTGATTGTCTTCTCCCTCTGTATTTTGGCTTTTCAGTGCTGCAGGCAGTGAGTGCCAGCAGGCCGTGGGTTGGGAAAGCAAAGGTTCCTGGTTTGAGTCCCTGCCAGGACCTTGTTTTCCCACTGTGTCGTAGTTGAAATTCTGCCTTGTTTTGTGTGTCACAGAGTTGCCCAAGCCTGGCTTTTGTTTGCCATTCAGCCATTTATTGTCCCACAGATGATACAGCCCCTGGTGGTAACCTGACAAGAAACAGGGCAGATATCAGCTTCAAAATGTTCTCTTGTAATTTTGATTTTAATTCTGTTGCACCTCATGATGAATTACAAACTTGATCCTTTGTATAAGTGAATAAGTTTTAAATTGACACACAGTACCCAATTCTATACATGAAATAGAATTGAAAATGGGTAGGGTGACATTTATATGAAAGATGCATATACATTATTTTAGCCTGTAAAAACTATTCTTGGCAGGTAGTTATTTTTTGTTTACCAGCCCTTGGCAGGTGAGCCCAAAAGTTAATTTCAGACACTATATCCAGGTAATAGCGGTGATGGCAAGTGGAATTGTGCTACACTTGCTCAGGTGATGAGCTGATGCTTAATAACTCTACTGTATGTTTCCCCTACATACTTTGATTGTCTTGTTATCAGTCGCTGAAGAAGCTGAGCCATGCCAATGTGGTGAAACTGAAGGAAGTCTTCAAAGAAAATGACTACCTCTACTTTGTCTTTGAGTATATGAAAGAAAACCTCTATCAGCTCATGAAAGAAAGGTAAGAACACATCAGGCACCAAAGTTAATTAAGCATGAATTCATAGTTGGTTAAGCATGAGATAAAGTAAAACATCCAAAAGGCGGGAATATTTTTTACTTAGAATTATTATTTTTTAGATGTTCAGATAAGTAATTTTCCTGATTTAATTCTGCAGTTTTCTTTATTATTCTCATTTGTGAACGTGATAATTATTTGGGTCAGCTTGAGTCACCATGTGTTGGTCTTCGTTGTCAGAAACATGATATTTCAGATATTACATGGACTGTCCTTTGTTCATAAGCATGGTGGGTGACTTATGTAAGGCCTTTCAGTGCAGATAGAAGAGAAACTGAGTCTATCTTTGCCCTCTAATGAAACAGTGTTATCAGATAAGACGTAAGACATCACAGGAGTTTCCTCACTATAACAAAAATGACTCACTTTCTCTTGTGCCTCACTGAGAAGAGGAGGTGTGAGTGGTACCAAAACCAAAATTGCTTCTCATGAAGAAATCAACAGTGTTTTTAGTGCTCTCGGGCGTTGGTGTCACTCCCACTTTGACAATATATATCTATACTGTTTTCCTTTATCCTCTCTTTGTTTCTTTCTTTGTTTCTTTGTTTCTTTCTTTCTTTTACCACCTTGCCTCTGCCAGGGAAGAAAATATGTTTTCTGAAAATGAAATAAGGAACATTCTGTTCCAAGTGTTGTCTGGCTTAGCGTTTGTGCATAAGCACGGTAAGAGACTCTTCCCCTCTTTCTCGTTTGCTTCTTATCACCTTAAGGCTTGGCTTGAGTGTGCTTTGGCAGGTTAAAGCATATTTATTTAAATAAATGAGATGTTTTAACTTTAAGATAAAAAATGTAAACAAATAATGTATAAAATTGTGAAATACACCAATGGAGAGAACAGCACAAGTGTTTCCATCTTATTATTATTATTATTGTTAGTAGTAGTAGTAGTAGTGGTAGCAGTGGTAGTATTCTCAGAGGCAACAACAATTTTGTTTCTGAGACGAATGCAAATATAGACAAATGTCAGCAACAGTACAGGGTTATTTGACCCGTTCATTTTCCCCCCAGGTTATTTCCATCGTGATATGAAACCAGAGAACTTGCTCTGCATGGGCCCAGAGCTGGTTAAGATCGCTGATTTTGGACTAGCCAGAGAAATCCGCTCCCAGCCACCTTACACTGATTATGTGTCCACAAGATGGTAAGACTGTTTTACAGGTTATGGTTGTATCTGTCATATTGATGTCTTTCTCTCTCCCTCTCTGGGAGTTGTTTACGTTTTAACCGGTGTAGTCAGGGCTGAAGTCAACTTTTGACTTACAGTAACACCTGAGGTAATGTCACATAGCATGTGCCTTGAGCAGAGGCACAAACTCTTAGATCAAATTGATCCTGACAAGGAGAAGGTAAATCCCTTCAGGAGACGGAGAGGAAGGCACACCGATTAGACGGTGGAGAAACGTTGGGATTACGAGGAGTCAATAGGCTGGTATCCTGCTATTTCTACTATATTTACACTCATTTGACACTCAGAACTTATTCAGTGCTCGTCTTTCTGTTGACAGTATAATATGTCATATAGTCTGATCTGGGATGGACAATTTTTATTCATTAATTCATTCAATCAATCACAAAATATTGAAATGATCATGTTTTCTCTATTCATAATCAGCCTATTAGGTCTACTGTAAGCTAATTATTTCCTCAATTGTTTGGTAATGCTAATGAGAGAAATGTTTATTCTGCATAAGATAAGACAAGATGAAACTTTAATGATCCCTGTGGGGAAATTATGTAATTGGAGTACCAAATACTTATAGAATACAGCAGGGAAATACTTTTTGTCTACAGGCCAGTACATTTAGCTACTGTCACTATTTTACCAGTCAACTAGATTTCTTCAAAAAGAATATGACCGCCAAATGAGGGTTGGTTACCTATCAAAGTGGCTGGTAGGTTTGACACTGCCACAGCCAGATGAGCTAATTTACCAGTATTTGGCTGGTAAATAGCGTTGGTTTTCCACCCTGCCCAGCACTATACATAGTCACTATACATAAGTGGCTGTGTTATCTAGTTAAATGATTTGTGTAGAGTAGAAATTTGCGACCTCCTGTACTTGTCCTGTCTCGGCCAGGTACCGAGCCCCTGAGGTTCTGCTCAAGTCCAACTCCTACAACTCGCCCATCGACATCTGGGCCGTGGGCTGCATCATGGCCGAGCTCTACACACTCAGACCCCTGTTCCCTGGCAATAGTGAGGTGGACGAGATCTTCAAAATCTGTCAAGTGCTGGGAACGCTGAAGAAGGTTAGTGATCAGAAACAGGCGTAACGTCTCGTGGTTCTGCTGTCACGGTGGACGCAAACCAATGTCAGTTCATCATCTAGGCCTACATCTTTCTAAAATTGTGGGGACACCCAGTCATTAAAGTGGTAACATTAAAGGCCCTATATGTAAGTTGGTACTCTTACTGACAGAGTATGACAGTGGCCATTAGGGGAACTGCAGTCAATCTCTTACACGCGCTCCTGGCTCGTGCGTGCCCCGTGTGTGTGTGTGTGAGAGGCAGGCACGGGAACGCGCATAACGTCACATCCGGTAGATTTGCCGTGAAAACTCGGCCCGACTCCTCCACATTCCTGCTCATACAGAGATAGAACGGCTGAACAGAGAGAGACCAGGCTGGTGTCATTAGTTCTCATTAGTTATGGAGAATTCACTCATTGGCAATAAAAAACGCAAAATGAATGTTAATTTCGGCCGAAAATTTACATATAGGGCCTTTAATGGAAACACACCTGGCATTCTATGATGCTGAATGTCAAATCATTAAAGTCACATTTCCCACCTTTTATTGTGAAAGACTGGTAACAAAAAAACAGAGTTTCTGTTGTTGGAGAAATTTTACATTTACATTTTGTTTACATTTCACAAAGTGATGCATGAACTTTCATTGTGTATTTGACAGTAATGCACACATACACACAGATGATTCATTTGTTCTTCTCTCATGTCTCTCACCATATTAGTTGGACTGGCCTGAGGGCTACAACCTGGCTGCCTCAATGAACTTCCGCTTCCCCAAGTGTGTTCCCACCAGCCTGAGATCCCTGATCCCCAACGCTAGCGATGAAGCGATTACTCTGATGAAAGACATGCTGCAGTGGGACCCCGACAAAAGGCCAACAGCTGTTCAGGTACATTTGAACCTATTAAGTTTAAACCTACATTGGTTGGGGGTAAATACAAAAGTACACACAATGAAACAAGAAACAGTGACGACAAAGATGAGAGTAGAGACAGCGGCCTAATGTTGAGGTGACAGTGTTTGCGAAGTAACATGAGCCATTTGGTGGATGCTTTTATAGAAAGTGCCTTTGAGTACCATGAGTGCATCTATTTTTAGCATGGGTGGCCCAAGTGGGAATCAATCATCTTTGCCTGGCACTGTTAATACCATGCTCTACACATTGAGCTGTACTGAGCCAGTGCACACCCATCGACCTATACAAGGTATGTGAACAAGAGGGGAGACAGACGCACATCTTAATGAAATTGTTTTTAGCAGGTGCTGGAGTGTAGTAGCTTAGAAGGAACCGTGAAAAGGAGAACGGCACACACCACTGCCAGTGCTCCCACGTATTTATTCAACTATTTTACAATGTTTCAACATTTAGCACTGAGAGCTTTTTCATGATTCCTATACAAGATACCATACGTGATACTGTAGCAGATACTCTCCAACCCATACCCTCGCTTTTGGTAATTTTCTGTACTTTACACTGTTCATTTGATGTGTCTCAATGTATTTATTTAACGTGTCTCATATAATTTCTGTAAATTGTGTCTGTTGTCAGTATGTGCTGTGTTTTATGCCTTGCTGCAAGTTTCCCATGAAGGGCCTATCAAAGTCTAGATCTTGTGAAATATTTAGTTGATATGTTTTTCTTTGGTTTGTATCGTGTGTATTTTCCAGGCTCTGCGGTATCCGTACTTCCATGTCGGCCAGGCGCTGGGTCCTCCTCCGAAGTACCTGGAGCAGCATAAGGCCCAGGCTAAGGCGGCAGAGTCGGCTGCAGAACCTAAGCCCCTGTCCCTCTGTAAGGCAGACCTAGAGTCCTCCGAGCCCAGTAAGAACCAGGCTGAGCCCCAGACCTGTGGCAGCTCTCACCACCAGCCCCTCCAGCAGATCCCCCTTCCCCAGGAGAACACGGACCAAACCACTGTGGGTCCAGACACGCTGACACTGGAGCAGCCTGAACCTCTCAGCCTGGTTAAGAACAGGCAGCCGGTGAGCTGGCAGGCTGTAGTCGTCACTTGTCTTTCAGTTAGGGTTTCTGAACCTCAAAATGTTTAATGTGATCTTGATTGGGCCTCATTTAAACTGTAGAACAGTTTGTTTCCTGCCTTGATTCCATTGTGTGTTCATTTCAAAGGATACAATGACATTTAAAAAAAATAATATATATATTCCATTCATGCACAGGATAATGATAGAAATACATTTTAGGTTTTGATTTATCAGAGAAAATTATAAATCCCAACTTTGGTGTGGATTTGAATGTAAGCACAAAATCTGCACGGAAGGCCCATTATTTTAGAAGGATGAGAGCAGATAAATATTCATTCCTAAATGTTAATTCATTTCAAACATTTGCAAGGATGAAAAAGTGATCTCTCCACTACTGCTTTGACAGAGAGCAGCTCCTTCAGGAACAGAGAACAGCATAACTGGAGTGAGGAGCGGACGCAGACGATGGGGCCAGACGTCTGTCAAAGCTGCCGACAGCTGGGACGACTTTGACGGTGCAGACGCTGGAGTTTCCATCTCCAAAAAACCCACCATCAGTTCTCCGAAGGAGAGGGCACACGACGCGTCCAGCTATCGGTGAGAGCTCTTCCCTTAAAGAAAGCATGTTTTCATCTCAGTTTTGCAAAAAATATAATGCTGCCTTTTCATTGTTTAGATTTGCAGAGTCAACGTCCTACAGTAAGCACAATACAGTAACCAAGCCACCAAGCAACAGTGGGCTTAACAGAGCCGACTCAACCACCTTGTCCGCCAAGCAGCACTACCTCCGCCAGTCCAGATACCTGCCTGGTAAGACTGTGTGATCCACCTGCAGACCCCCCTACTGAACCACTTAACAACTTCCCTGGTAGTGTGATTTAGGGCGAAACCTTGAGTACACCTGACAAAAAATGTAATGTAAATTTACTTTACTTTACGTTACGTTACTTTGGTCGCACAGTGAAGCAAAGTGATAAAACAGTGATAAAATACATTACATTACATTACAGCATTTAGCAGACGCTTTTGTCCAAAGCGACTTACAATAAGTACATTTTGTCAACAGTAGTCAAACCGAGGCCCGGCTAATAATATATATAATATAATACAAGTGAGATTAAAAAAACAAGGGGCCTATAAAAACATCTCTCCTCAATCCAAATGAAAGATAAACAAAAAACAACAAAAAATTAAGATGACAAGCAAAGACACAACTGAATTTGGTGGAAGAATGAAATGAAAACTGAACACAATATGGTGGGAAATGGTATAACAGCAAGACGCATAAAATGACAAGGGAAATCAATAAATGACAGATAAGACTTTTGGTTCTTGCTACATATTGTTCTCAATGTGTTGGAGCACTTGATGCACACTGTATAAACCCAGTCCAGATTTCCAGCTGTTCCATTGTTGGCCATGGCTGTTTTATCATACAAACAACTTGATAACTCCAACGACATACCAACTTTCCACATAGGTGCTAAGTCTTAATAGCGCATGGCATCGTTTAATCAGGTGCGGTGTATTGGTAAAGCGTTGTGTGGGCTCAGGTACAGTGGCTTTGTTCTGAGCTGTGTGTCTTTTTCAGGAGTAAATCCAAAAAGCAAGTCCTCAATAGGAAGCCAGGTGACGGGCAGAAACCTCTGGGGCAGCTCGTGCTTAACCAGAGGACAGGGGTCAGAGTATCCACTTAATAAAGGTAAGAAATACTCTCTGTATAAATTATATTCATGTGAGAATTGTGTATAATTCCCATACCTGCTTGGAGTACCAGGTAGGTGGGGTTTACTGCATAAGAGCAATTTACAGTGTCAGATAAGTTGGCAGTCATAGAAAAGTATACTAAATCCTAAAGTGAAATGATAGTCTGGGGCTGGCAAGCTAAGAAAAATTACCTGCCAAGAATAATTTTTACTGGCCCAATTTTTTTTATTTTGGACCCTGGTCTGAATTTTTGTTAGTTTGTTTGTATTGTCCTGATGAGGTAAACCCCACCCATCTGGTACTCCAAGCAGGTTAAAACAAATGCTTGTAATTATTGGGAAAGACTATTTGATCCAGGCCTTATAGTAATAGTGTAATGACCTCTAACTACTAGATTAATTACAACTAGATTACTAACTGCAGGGCAAGCTAATACAGTTTTGTACACAGCAGCTAATTACAACATTACACAGATAAGGCGAGGTCAATGTAACATGCCTCCCGTTTCTCATTCTTCTTCTCCTGCCCTTTTCATGGTAGTTGACCGGAACAGCGTATCTGAAATGAGGTCAAGCATCACGTTGTAGTGAAAAGAGGAAACCTGTATTATTCATAAGTTGCCCATTACACAAAAAGCACATATTGCTTCCCCTTTATCCTTATTCATGAGATCAGGGTTGTATAAAGCAGCCAGGGCAAGATCAAATGTCTATCCAAGACTGAGGCTGGAGATCGAGCTCCAGATCACTTTCTTTATCTGAAAGATTCATTTTGGACCTGGAAACAGATTCATCTGCACTTTTGAATCTCATAAGTGTGCTAGCTATATTCCTCCTCCGCTCATTCTTCTTCTCCCTTCCTGTCTGATGTGATGTTGGTATAGACATTAGTCTTCCCAAACTGACAGATAAGCAGCCTCTAAAAGAAAAGACCCTCGAGGATCTTGAACTATCCAAAGGTATCTCTCAAATGTACTTGCAAAGGCAATAGATGTAGTTTATAGGATTAGAGGTATTTGTGACTTGACATATGTATGTATTTTGCCAATACGTGTATGCAGGGTTGGGGAGTAAGGGAATACATATGACAGGATTACACTAATCTGATTATAATTAATTGCTAACAGTAGTGAAAACAATCAGAGTAACGCTACTCTGATTATGGATACTTTTGAGTTTACTTGTTGGATTACTGAGGCTCAAGTTTGAAGGGAAAAACACATTCTGATTGTGAGATTATTGATACAAACAGATAAAAACAATGAAATGATGGTTGATAAAGGATATAGATCATGAGGCTATTCAAATGACAGTCTGTAAAGTGTAATAAATTGTTTTACTTCATATTCTGTTTTATTAAAGCTGAAGTAATCCAAAAGTAACTGAAGTAATCATATTACATTACTGAGCTGGAGTTATCGAGTGGTTTACGTTACTGATTTCAAGCAGGTAATCAGTAATCTGTGATGGATTACATTTTGAGTGTGTTGTTTTCAGACAGCTTCACGAGCAACACCTACAACCCAACCAAGACGTACATGTCACCTTTTCTGAAGAGCGAGACAGGAGGGCCTGGACAGAGGATTGTACTGGCACCAATAGCAGGCACCTCTGCCAGTGAGTCCTGCCAGGGCGCTCTTCATTTCCCCTGTAGTGGACAGTATAATCATCGGTTGAGTCAGAATTGCTTGATACGTTATCTGTTATTATGGTACCTGTTTGTAGCCCATTATTACCGCCAACGATTACTTAATGTAATAATGTAATGTGATGTGAATGAGGATAAACTACAGCACAGCGCCGCTGGAGCTGGTAGGGATTCAGTGTCTTGCTCAAGGACACTTCAGCAGGGAGGATGGTTGCTGACACAGGGGCTGGAAGCACTATTTGACCCTGATCTGGTTAAACCTGTTCATGTCAATGTCCTGTCTTTCAACCTTTGCCTCTGTGATTCTTACCTACTTTCTTTTTGTTTACCTCTTCTCTTCAGTTGATCTTTCATCCGCTGCTGATCTAAGAATTGACTCTAAGATCAAATCGTCCAAGAACAAGCCCTCTTCAAATAAACTGTCTTCCTCAAATGCAGGTAAAAAAAATAACTGCACTATGAGTGTAATAAATGTAGCTTTATATCAATTTCTACAGCGCTAGCTTACGATGAGGCATTGTCCATACACACCCGTCTCTTTCTCGCATGGATCTCCCAGAGTACGAAGGATGGAGGAGCAAATCTTCGAAACCTCAAATCCCAGGATCCAGCAGCAGCTCTGTAGGGAAGAATACCTTGTCCAGGAACCCACATATACAGCCAGTGCATGGACGAGTAGACTTGACCGCCAAATATGGAGGCCATCGGTAGCACAGTCCGCTGTGTTCAACCAGTGACTCATGGGAGAAATTCCTACTGCACTCTTTGCCAGGAGATACACTCCAAAGAACAGACTGCCAACACACTGTGCAGCAACGTTTCCTGCTAGCGTTTGCCATCGTGTCAACTGTTGTCCAGTGTTGAACAAGTGTCAGTGAATTACTTATCATCCAGACTCGTATTTCTGTCTGAGAATTATTTGACAGCAGCATATGCAGTATAAATATCTCCTTTTTTTCTTCTCCATAAAGGTACCAAAAGCATAATAGGTTTGAGCATGGCTTCCCAGGACTGTCTAAGCACTATCGTCAGCTTTGTCCATTGATTTACAATGGGGCAAAGATAAGCTTAGTCCTTGGATGCCTTTGGGAATCCCAGCCCTATACAGTGTTCAAACTAAAAACCATCACAACAAGGCAAAATGTTAAGTTATTGTGACAAACGTGTTTTGTGCAGCATCAAAGACCTACAGAACATTTCCAGCTGTCTGCAAACCTTTAATTACCCAATATCAGTTCTGTTACCTGTTTTTTTAACATGTGGCTACAATGTAATAGAAAACCATATTGAGGGAATGTTTGTGAACATACAGCACTTGGGAGTGCAGATTATATTTTTTCATAACGATCTCATTCTGGACAAATTATACAAAAAACCTTGTTACACATTTTCAAGATCCATGTGGTCTCTTTAGCATTCCTATGACGATCTTCCCCATCATCAGTCCACTGAAAGGAGATAAGAACGGTTTATGACAGGGCAGGATTGTAAAAGGGCTGAAAAGTCAATGTATTGATGTCTATTTCAGTATTTACGTTTTTCAAGAACAGGAACCTCATTAACTCAGATGAATGTTTCTTATCTGGCAGTCTACCTGGTGCATGATAATATTATTATTTGTAAAATTTTAATCACTGTGTATTACCTTGCCAAAGCCATTAGACCGGCTGGCATGAACTTCCAGGAGTTGAGAAATCTCATTCCCATCACAACAGCCAGTGTTCCCGAGGTGCCTGCATTTCTCAGTGAAGGGAAACAGTTGTTGCCAAGCGTTTGCAAAAGCTGCAGTTCGACTGTCGAGTTTTAATGAACTAAACTTGCTCACCTAGTGACAGCCAGACATTCTTGGGATTTCGAGATGCCAGATAAGCACCGATTCCAGCCAGAACTCCAAACAGGAGCCCTGCAACCAGAGAGGTGACACTCCCTGTGGAGGAAACAGTCACACTGTCAGTTAACAAAGTTACTAAATGCAGCCCAAATCGGTAGGCTTTCTCCATGGAAGTACAGACTAGGGTTAAGCCAATATTGGCCTTTTATTCAATATCAGATATCGGCCAGTCATGTTGTCCACTGTTGACCACAGCTTCATAAAAACAGTCTATGAAACCTGCAATGAAATTAGATTTTCTTTGCACTTTTTATTTATTAATCTGAAGGAAAATTCCCCCCTCAGACTCTCTTACACCGTTACGTATCATCAATCTGTGACGTTCAATACATAACAGGAGTTCATTTTGTGATGAAGTGTTGCAATTCACTTTTTTGGTGTACCCATTTTACCTCAAACTACATTTCCCAGAATGCCTTTCGACAACCCCCCAGAGAAGAGGTGTGAGCTGATTGGATTCAGCTGATGGTTTTATGTGTAGGTGGATAGAGCGATAGTAATAGTGAAATAGTAAGAGCAAGAAACCGACTTTTCACAGTCGAGGAAAAGCAAGAGACTAGAGCTGCGTTCCTTACACAACGTGTCTTGTGGCTGCATTGCATTCTGGTCTATTGAGGCTGTTGGTGGAGAAATTGGTATCTTCTTCTATGATGGATTTCTCCCTGTATGATTGTTGAATGTCAGTGCAAAATGGTGAGTCTAGAAAGAAGCCCTTGCTCTTTGATTCTGAGGGACTGACACCAAAACCTGACGTTTACCGTTTATGTTTTAGACAGCTGAAACTTTTCCACCCCATTGGCTGGATGTTTTGCCAGTTAGCCCATCTATGGGAATAAGAAAATTACACCACCTAACAACAAAATGGTACATAGTTAATAGCTGTTTTTTTTTAAACCGGAAAGTGTGTAGGGTTGGATTTCTCCTTTAATTGTTCAATAATGCTTTTGTTAATTAATTCCTCATTCAAAGTCAGTAATGTATCCCAGAGTTGACCTTTCCATAATGCAGAGGTCGGATGGGTCAGCCTGCCTTAAAGAGCTGCTGACGCTAAATTAATTTCATTAGTCTGGGTTTCAGTGGAGAGTTTTAGTGTCCCATCCTCAATGCTGCTTCAGAGGCTTTCCCACCCTGATGAGAATAAACTTCTGGGGCTATTGGCAGCCTACATCCATGTTACTGCCTTTAACCGTGTGTTACCTGCTTTCACATAGCCCATGATTCCTCCTGATGACACCAGGGCAGCATAGCTGAACCCAATCCAGTCTGTAGTCATGATCAGGGAGCCTGGGAGAAAATGTCCAGGAAGTCACGTATAATAAATAGTTTTACAACTCTGCATCAGCTTGTCAGCAGCTTAAAAGACTCATGTCAGCCTTTAAACATGGCAACAGGTAAACTACTCAAACATTTCCTCATTAATGCATCACAGGAAAGCTTCCTAAATATAATTTAAACATAATTATACCTGTATTTTTTCCAACACGAGTTGAAGTTTGCACCAGCTTAGCAGCAAACTACTTCCAAACGTTCATTTAAACACTTCACTTCCGGGTTCATCTAGCCACATTTCAAAATAAAATACGCTTATAATTTCCCTTAGATTTACTTCCAAACGGACCTTAACTTTTTCGAAATAAACTCCTCAAAAAAAGTTCGGAAACGTCATTTCGGTCGATTATTCCTCCCCTTTAATAATACCAATTGGTATTGTATTTTATATCGTTGGAAAGCCTGATTAGTCACCTTTACAACGAGGTACAACTTGTAAGGATCGTGCATTCGTGGAATGAGCAACACAGCTAACCATGTGGGTAGCATCCCAAATATTCACTCTGGTTTTGAGTTGCTTGGTGGATTGCACTCTCCCACAGTAATAAGGAAAAAACAACACATATTGGCAATTTTTACACTTTATTCATTTTACACTGTCAGGAGCCTCAGTAGCGTGTGGAAGATCCA
>OMLI01091656.1:0-10677 GCA_900302605.1 Rondeletia loricata
CTCCCTCCTAATTCTTGCAACTCTTCCATCCACAACGTCTTGTAGCAGTGCCAGGAGTGCCATCATGCAACATTACGCACGAATGTCACCGCAATATTTATATGCTTATACGGCAATCAGACTGATTGGTTCACAACTTGGCATTATGATCGCGTCAATCAGATCCATCTGTATATAATCTATGATTAACGTTTGTAATGAAGTGAAACTGGATGTGTGAGAGGCATCATTATACAATCTGGCTTCAATTCACCACCACACCAACTGCGTCGCAAATTTCCCCTGTCTCCTAACTGTGCGTACGCATGGGTCAAAGTTTCCGTACGGGTGCGCACTTTCTCCCATCAAGTTTATTTTGATAGGTCACATACTTTGCGCTGGAAGTTGCGTACGCATCTTTCAGGCCCCGTTTTGTGCGTATGCAACGTTGATAAGTGAGGCCCCAGAGCTCTTCCTGGGGGCTTGACTGGATAGTACACTGGCGGGAAATAGTAATGCCGCATGGTAAGTGATGCGTTTTATATAACATATGGGTACTATGTTAGACGCTAATGATAACTACCATTGCCACCATGGATGAAGCTGCTCAAGCAAGCTCTGCTGCAATGGTATTTTGTAAGGTACACAAATGATAAAAAATAACGTTACCATTCCGCTTGTTTTCACACACTGATCCAGCTGGACACAGCAGCACGTGCTTGTTTGTTGTCTGACGTCATAAAAAATGCGACGGCAGTAAAATCGACAGAGTGCAGTTGTGAATTCTGACCAGAGTAGCCGCTGACGTGCCAAGTTATCACATAGAGCTTTAAGTCAAGCAAACACATTTATCTGTGACAAGTGAATGTATCTGTACGCCAAATTTGCTTTTATTTTATTTATTTTTTACCAAAAACATTCAAATAAATCTCAAATAAAGGAGAGAAAGATAATGTTGGGTTTTCCATTAGTTTGATTGATGGCTTCACCATATCTGAAACATCTCTCCATCGGTGTCTGTCTGTCTGTCCTTTTGTCATACACACTTTCTCACTTTCTCATTTCCAATGCATTACAACGATATCTGGAGGGTCCTTTTCTGTAAAAATATCAGTATTGTTATCCTTGCATATTCTCACAGGCTGAACAAGATGTACTATATTATGGTCTTTTAAGTCCTTGGTTATAGTGTCCCCTAAGGATGAAAGCCCCATTACAATATCCTTTGTGGATTGACTGGGAATGTTCCCACACAATGGTTTTTGGTCCTGTGAGAGGTGTTGCAATTTACACACAGCAACAGGCTACCTTCACCAAGCCAATATTCCACTTCTCCATAAACTCTTCAGAAGATTTTAAAGTGCCTTTGAGGAAGACAATTCCCAGCCTCCAGTGCTCCAGAGGAATTGCATAGTGGCCAACAGAACTGTGGTAGTGCTGGGCTCCCGTGTGTGAGATTGTTGCTCTAAATACAAATGTGTTCCTAGTCAACTTGCCTGGTTAAATAACGGTTGAAACATTGAAAGATCAGCTCTTCCCATGAAGAATGGACCTCTCATGACAGCTGTTGGAAGACCTCTGCTATGAAGGTACAAAAGTAGACTTGAGAGGAATAAGACTCAATTTAAGGCAAGGTACTGCAGGTGAAAACAGCTATTTTTGCTGGATTGGTCAATATTGAGATATTTTTCTTACAGAACTACTGCAGTTTCATAAAATATACAAAACAATCATCAATTTATACTTTTTGTTTGTATACCAGCTTCGTCAAGTACACAAGCATCAAACTAGCTTAAAAAACAAAAACCTAAATAAAAATAAACCTAAATTCCTCAAAATTACTTTTTTCAGAAGTTAACTTGTAGATATTGCCACCAAATTTGACATGCAGCTTCTTAAGAAAAATCATTGGTAATTTACAGAGGCTTTTTTGATAACTTTTCTCATGTCTATTTTATAGGGTATTTTCAGTACACAGTATTTTGTTTAAAATCACTCTGTAGATTACCATTTCGTTTATCAGAATGAAACAGGAAAATGCACTCTGACTTTATTCACTGGAAAGTGTTCAATCTAATATGCAAATGTGTACATTTTTTATGAAAAATTGGCTAGTTTGAATATATTAACAAACAAGTCATAATACAAAAGTGTTTGTATTTGTGTCCATATTCAAAATATTAAATGTAATTGATAGGATGAAAGGATTTCCCCCCTACTCCCCTGTGGTGCCTTGCCTTAAGAAATCATATGTTAGCCTTAAGGTCTGGGACAATCCACTATGTGTTCATATATGTGAACATGAACAACTCTCTCCCAAAGCCACAAACCGTAGAGCTAAGTCTTAAACCATGTAATGTCGTAAAGTCTGGAGCACCCAGGGGGTTTTCCTAGTGAAAAGGTACATTCCTGGTTTAGAACTGACTACTACTGACTAGAAAAAAGCTAATTGCTTATGAAACTTATCAGAGGTCCTTGTCTGGGATCTGCCTTTAGGACAGATTTGTACACGTTCTCAAATTTTTATCAGATTGTCATACACCATAGGAGCAACATATAGTATATCATATATTATGTATAGTGATAGTTGTTCACAGGTTTCTTGGCACTTTATTTCCCTCCAACTACTCACTGATATGAAATATCTCAACACATTGACATTTAGTGTCTTCTTTTGAACCAGTGGCAGAATATGAGCCATTATACGTGCATATTTTACAATGCATATGTTGTGCATAACTCACATTGTGACAATTAAGGAAAAATCAGTGTTCTTTTATTGAAAAGAATGCAAGTCGCAGGGTCCATTATTAAACTTGAGCATTTCAGGGTTCCCACCCTCACTTGGACATCAAATTCAAGGACATTACAATGACTTTCACCGTCTTTTTTGGTGAAATTCCAGGACTCACAATTGGCATTTTTGGGGCCGCGACATGACACTGGTCAAAATTAGACACCAAAGAAGCCTCATTCTTTACTCATGATCCTGTCAAGAGAAGAAGTCCTGGTAAAAGGGCCAGAGAGATGAGGCATATCGATGAATTTGGGTGTTATATTGTAATTTTAAAAAAGTACTTTCAAGGCCATCTATTCATTTTCAAAAACATATTTTATTTCTCTCAAATCCCAAAACTTTCCAGGGTTTACAAGGCCCGTGGGAGCCCTGGCATCTTTGTTTTTCACAGCTAAGTCAACAGCACCAGTGTCATCCATGATCCAGAACGGAAAGAAATTGGCGAGACAACAAGCCCTCTCCACAAACATCACAATGTAACTCTGCTTGTCATTACATCATTAGTCAAGTACAGAGAAATGTTGTGTTAGCCGTTTCCTGTCTGTAAAAATCTCTTAAGATAACTTGGAATGAAGTATCCATTTCCCAGTGTACATCTGAACAAAGGAGGGTCAAACTGGGCCTGTATGGTATCCCTCTTGCTAGATGCATCCATATTATGCACCCAGCTTTAGAAATCAAACATGCCCTTCTTAGTTACCTTATTACAGACAATGAGTAGAGCCTAATGAAGGAATTCACACCAAACATCTATGACATTTGGGCATGGATTTCAGTTTGTTGTTTTGGATGCTCATTCAACGCACACAGAAGTTGAAAAAAGATTTTTGTCCATCAGCCTTCTGTTACGTGTATGGGGCTAACAGGGGAAGTGTTGGGCTGGGTGGGTGAATCGGTGGACTGCACCACTGAAGGCTTATTTTGGCCCTTTTGCGACAGTTCCTTTGCTGAAGGTGGACGGAGAATGCACATGGCCGCTTGACCATCACGTATGACTTTTGGCTTGGAAACAAATCCCACCATTACCTCGATTTGTTGCACCATCTGCTCCAGAGTCGTGTCCTGTGGTATAAAACACAACAGTTTCTACGCAAAAGGGCATTTGTAGGGATGACATGTCCTATGCATGAACATGAAAGGGTAATGCCACAATTCGCTGTTCTTCACCCTCTTTGCCATTTAAGCAAGATTCAACAGTGCAGTTTGGCAGATGGCATAAAGAAAAAGGTGAACAAGCTGTTCCTCCAACTGGGTCTGAAACCGATACACTGGATATTTACAACAGAGAGCCAGCCGGCAAAACACCCTGGTTATAAATTAAATTAATAATCCGCAACATTTTCATATAAATAAATGTCAGTTTTGCTTCTCTCTATTGAACTCAATAGTGATTGAACCTATATCCAGTTCATGAAAGCTTTTACATTTGCTGTTCTAAACACCCGGTGTCTGGTAGATCTTTCCTGGGAAAAATCCTCCTGGTACACAGGAAGTGATGCGTTTTACGTTTCTGGTAGCAGCAACAGCGGTTTGTTTGGAATAAACAGAAGAAGAACTGGGTAGTTAGCATGAGCAGTGATAGCCACCATGGCTGAACAGACAAAGAAAAGAGCGCCACCTACAGAAACTCAAACTTCAACAGAAAATCCAAGGAAAAAGACGTCACAGTACTGGACACACTGTTTGAGTGATTTCTGGGAAGTGCAGTGCAGAAACACCACAGCAATGAGCGCTGAGCACCAAAGATGGAGCCAAATTTTAAAAAATGAAATACTCATCACAAAGTGTAAAAAAGCCAACTTTCTGACGCCTTAGTAGCTACTCATGTAAACAAACTGCGTCAACTGAAGCTGGACTTAAAAATACAACTACCTGAATGCTAGCTCAGTACCCCGGGAACCCAAGCATACAGGTGTCATACAGGTCGTGATGCTACCTGACATCAGCAATACTTTTATTTTGAAGTCCATCTGTGGTGCAAAATAGGTTTGCCTATATTGGTAGAGCTTTCACAATCACCGTTTTTAGCTGGCTGGCTCTCTATCTCTTATCAAGAGCGAATGTACCGGTTTCAGGCCCAGTGGGAGGAGCAGACTAGAGCATGGCTGGTAACTCCCACATGATCTATATAACATGTACACAATTTTGACCCACTCGCAGGAGCAACAAACAGATTTCTACAAAAAATACAAATATTCATAAAGGTCATATATGCATAATCATGTTAGGTTTATAACAAGATTAATGTGTTTCACTTTAGCATGTCCAAATACACTGATCTTCAGCTGAAAAGAAATGTTTTTTGCATGTAGTTACTCTAGATATATTCTGTCTACATTGTTTATGAGGGAAAAGAGCCAAGTTCTTACATCTGTGTCCACTATCCTTTTGTTGCAATTCAAACCCATTATTAGGTTGAATAACACATCTTTTGGTCTTTTGACTACCCAACTTCGTGAGAGTTTTTCCTCACCAGGGAGATTGTGGGTTCCCCGCGTCCTGATCGCACAGTAATTCTTACATGGTGCTTCTTGTCTAGCCAGCTCTGGACTTGTTTCAGCTTGGTTGTAAGGTCATGGGTAGCAATATCAGAAGAAAAGTTGAGCTCCTTCACCTGCACAGGGGCTGCGGAGAGAGCACAGTCTCATTTCACATACTTTATGTTGTCAGTGTGCGTTTGCTGTTGGAGTACCTCAGTAGCATCTGTTGATATTTTCATGGGATCAAATTGCTGTGTTGCATGGTAATGCCTCTACAGAGTCATAGGGCCTCGTTTTAAGAAATGTTCTTTTGACTAGATCCTAGTCAAAGATTAGTTAGTTAATAGTTAGAGAGATTCGTTTGAGCGTTTGATATAGCCTTGACATTTGGAGCAAATCAATGTCATCCACAGATTTCTTTTTAGAAATCACAACTTTGGCTCAGATCTGGTTTCATTGAACAAAAGTAGAATCCGCACACTCAAAGCTGCTCCCAAGGTGTATACCTTTGTTAACATCAAGACAGTTGAGGTTTCGAGCGCAGGAACCTCTTTTTGAATGAAGCCCAAGGTCCCTGGTAGGAAAATACGTACCTGCCTTGGCTTTCTGTTTCTCGCGCAGCTTCAGCTGTTCTTCGTGAATCTGTTTGCCACTCATCAGGCGGTAGATGGGAGGATCTTTGTGTTCACTGAGAAGCACCAGTTTGAGACCCTGCTCGTCCATGAGTCTGATGACGTCCGCACGGTGCATGGTGCCCAGGTTCTCACCTGTCTCACCGATCACCTGTAGGTGGCGCGGCTGGATCTTGCGACCGACGCTGCCAATTGTGGCACGAGCCCGGGGATCCTGCTTTTTTTTCTTGGGCGCAGGACTCTGTCCAGAGTCATCTACTGTAGTGGAGAATAAAGACCATCTCCAGGGGGGGACGATGTTGTTAGATCTCTCACTGCCTATGAGAAACCTTGATGCTGGTGTCCAATAGCCAGGACTACCACCACCACACATAGCCCTTACTGCATGGCTTAGCACCCACCTCAGGCAACCTGCAGACATATCCTAGACAGAAAGAGAGAGGACGATTGAGCTGCAAACATTGTTTAAATATTCCCTGTGCCAAGATGTTGCATCGAATTACATGAAATTGGGTAACAACAGGGATACAATGTTAATATGAAAACCGGGTCCCTAGGAAAACCTCCAAATGAAACTAAAATGCAAAGGACTTTGATTATGCACACATTAACACAGGATGGATGAACAAATTCAGCTGCTCTTGAAGGCTGATGGATGTTCTAAAAAAAAAACCTGTCTTTATTGGTGCATAAAAATGAATGCGTTTCAGCAGAAAGCCTTCATAAGGGTTGGAAATGTATTGTTTTTTATGTAACAATAAATACAGCCATCAGCCATCAGCCATCAGCCTCCAAGAGCAGCTGAATTTGTTCTTCCTTTCTAGCTTTTTCTAGTGTATACACCCTGGTTGTAAGGCGAGGTTTTTTAAGGCTGGATTACAGGAATTTTCCGACCTAAATATGAGGTCACCTGACAAAAAACGGTAAGTCAAATTAGTTTCTGAAATATAAAGTGCTTTTAACAGGTTAGTCAAAAAGTGCTTAACAGAGCAACAAAGAACATAACTGCAGAAAAAAAAACTAGACCGCACTCGGACGAGGTGCCAACTTGCGCCTTATAGCCAAATATGGTTGTGGCCCATGTGGGACTCTGTAGGGGGAATCCCTCAAGTTGGTTAAAACATTGAGGTATAGTCTCACTGAAAACGTGGGATGCACATGAATCATGCAGTTATAGCTGAATGTGTTTTTGACACCCATGACCATGACCTTTGACCTTTTGACCTCAAATACGAGCTGCCAACTGGGGAAAAAGTTCAGATCTGCCCCATGGTGGTAATTACAAGTAGGACGTGGGAATTTTATGTAGGCTCCGATATCTCCCATTTGGGGTCATGAATTGGGTAAGTGTGTCAACACAGGCGCTAAACATGGCAGTGAAGCCACCGATGTCGGCTAAATCTAAATTAGCAGTTTTATTCAAACTAATACAATCAACTCTGCAATCACTTTCCAGCAGTGAGGAGCCACCACATCTAAATGAATGTGAATGAAACACTGAAGTGGATATGAGAGGTCCAGGACAACACCAGGGCAAAGGGGAAATGACAGACTGCAGGGAAGCTAATTAATATGAAGGAATAGCTGGTGCAAACTGTAAACTGGACTAAATAAATAGGTCTGGACTTGGGAAGTCCCTGGTTACAATTCAATTTCACTGGGCACATATTCTGGTTTAAAGCTCGCTGTTATGAATAAAACTAATCAAAACACACGGTGGTGGTGAGCGGGGTGAAGCGATTTTGAAAAGCTGAAATTTTATTGAAACAAAGTGCTACTTGATGGTTCATCTACATGCCGAATTTAGCAGAAGACCCCAACGATTCGTGAAAGGTCTCGCATGACGCATCATGTTTCACCTGGTATACACCTTTGACCATTAACAAGGAAAATCGGCGTTACTTCCTCACGTATGAATTGGGGCTACTGTCTCTAGTTTGTAGAAAGAGAGCTATTAAAATCATCAAGGTTGAGTAACGTTATTGTAGCAATAACATCTGAATTAATCTTATGTCGGGTTAATGTTCGCTTTGACCTAGCTCTATTTACGAGCCTTGTATGTGTTGTTAATACAGCGACAAGGCTCTATAACGAACAGCAGCGGATTCTGAGGTTTAAGTCAAAAACTCGTCCCAACTAATTATTGCAAGTTCGCATTGTATTTTCGAATGGATCATCAAAACGCCCAAAAAGTCTCGACAAAGGCCGGCGGGGTGAAAACACAACCCACGGCTGAAATAAAGTATAAAATTACCCTTTTCTCTCCGAAGTCTCCTTTCAAATCCTACAGCCGACAGACATTAAAGAGCCCTGTCTCTGTATTAACAATAACGTTACATAAAAGGCTCGTCAGTAGAGCTAGCTTTGACCGTGCAGTATCCAATTTAGCACACACCAATGCAGGCACAATACTCACATAAGCGATAAACAGGAATCTTGCTAATAAGTCAGTTCCCCAAGTTTGTCTTAGACTGCGGTAGTATTTACTTACGGTAGGTCAATATAGTGTGGTCAATATAGTGTATTCATGCCTTCGTGCTCTCTGCAAAAATCTGCTTCCGGCCTGTTCTTCTTCATTGAATTAGTGATTTTCGGCAGCTTGGACACTGATTTGGTGTATTACTGCCCTCCACTGGTCAAAAATGATGGTTCTTACTTTGACTTAGCAGAGTTTCAAGAGAAAGAGAAGAAACAACTACGGTAATTTAACTACTTCCTCAACCAGTATCCCCCTCTCTTTGCTATACTTCTTGCAGTCTAGTCAAACATGTTGGACAGTCTCAAGCTTACCACACTCACATAACCCATCCTGATCCTATTATTTTTAATCCACTATTCAAACCACGATGACCTCATCGCAGTCGAGTCAGTTCAGCAGCATCCTTCCTGTCACCATAATACTTCTCCTCTTAACAGACTTGGATTGTAAAATACTGCCTTCCTCTTTCCTCTTTGTTCCATTCATTCTGCCATTACCTTCTCAAGGTTGTCTCTGATAATACTGCGACGCTTTAATCTGCCATATAAGAAATTCAGCTCCATCTTTTCTCTTTTTAGTGTAGATTTTGCTGTTTCATGTGCCATTTCATTGCCCTTCACATATGGGCATAAGCATCTTATTCGATCATGACCCGTACCTCAAAGCCACCAAGGCAGCAGCTGAGTCTGTACATATGATTACATTTCCTGCTCTCACTATCCACCACAGAGCCCAGACTATATGGCCATTAATTCAGTGGAGAAGACTGAAATCATAATTAAATCCTCATACGTTTTCAGATTTGAAGCATATACAAATGCCAAATCCCGACATCCCACTTTCAGGATCCCTGGCTTGAGCCATCTGTCAAAATCTAAAGATGAGAGCCCCATGTCTGTTTTATATGTTCTTCAACTGCCTCACTCCAATTACTGATTCCTCCCTCCCTACACTTAAGTAGTTATGTGAGATCTATTTCTGGATCAGGAAGAATAAAAAATGCTATAGCTGGCAAAGATGGATAAGGAACCACATTTGATTGTTTGATATTGATTGATACCCACTTGCTGAGCCCATTACATTGAATTTGTGTCAGACTAGACACAACATAAGCACATTGCTGCCCTCCACAGGTCAAAGTAGCCCACATCATTAACAAATGACTACATAAAAGGACATTAGTTGCAATTTTCTTCATTTGCGTGGAACATTTTTACATATTTTAGTTACCTTAGCCAAACCTATTATAAGTCAGGTTGTTTCAAACAAAGAAGCAAGCAAAACTAATTTAAATCCTTATTGTTGAATCAAAGTGTTTTCATGGTGTTAAAATAATAACAATATTAATAATATCTTTATTTCGGACACACAGCCGGTCCATATCATATAAAAACAACATGAACATGAATTTTACATAAAATTGCCTGGAAGCTGTTGAAGTAATGAAATGAAGTAAATCCAAGGCTTTGGTTTTTTGACTTTGGTTTATTGCCGCTGAAGGAAGTTTAAGGTGTGGAGTGCCAATAATCTTGTCACAGCCATTTTTCTATTCAGTTGAAATGCTCAACTTGATAGGACAATTTTTTTGTCTTCTGTCACTGAGAATCAAAGGGATGAAGCTGGAAGGATGTCGTTTTTGAAGATATGTTGTATTATCACCAACATTTCAAGAATGTGGAGAATGATGATTTTGAAGTCTTTTCTTTCTACTTTTGATGAATTGGTAAGAGACATATTTACTATTTAGTTTTCTGTGTGCGTCTCCCTCAGACTAGCGCCATGGAAGAAGCGGAGAGGGAGATTGCGCCCACCGCCATGGGGATCTATGTCAAGCCAAAAGACAGTGGCCAACCTGGACAAGAGCCTGAGGAGGTGGGAGTCCAGACTGAGGCTGTGGATCTTCTTGCTGGCCTGCCAAGCATGGCCTTTGGATGAGCCCTGTTGTTTGGACTGATCTATGCAATCAGCTTCAGCTGCCCGTGGGAGCTTCCATGCACAGTTCAAGCCTTCCACAAGATGCTCATGACCTTGGATGGAAAGAAGCTTTCATCCAAACTTCAAGCCCCCGAAATAAACATGCTTCCCTGAGCTCAGTGTGCTAGGCCTAGGCCTTACCTGTGGATTCTCCCAAGACTGCCTTCCCTCAAGCCTTTCACCTAAATCGTTGTTATCCAAAGGAAATGTTAGACAGTGCACCGTTGTTTCATCAGCTGCCATTTAAATGCACAGCCTTTTCCCCTTTGAAATGACCAGTGCATTGAATCAGCATGGAAACGTTTTGTTTTTATTCACTCTGTTTTGTTGCCCATT
>OMLI01091657.1:0-12693 GCA_900302605.1 Rondeletia loricata
TCATAGACTGCCACTATACAACCGAGAGTTGTACCAAGCCATCCATTACTGGGATTTACTCCTCCTTGATTTAATTCAAGGACCAGAAAATAACTTTCTAAGAGGAGTAGCTGTTCCGTCCATCTTCCCACGGACGTCCCACCGGTAAATAACGTTATAACGCTACTTGATGGTGAGTTAGCTGATTACTAGTTAGATACTGAATTGCCTTGCACATTGCTCTCTGATGACTGTTGATAGGGTATTGATGGTTATCAGGCATATGGACAACGGAGATGCGGGGTGTCAGATCCATGGAAAAGAGACGACGATCGGCACAAGCCTAGTCCATGGTCTGTGCATGAGTGTGTTTGCGTTTGAGCATGTCTCGCATGCACACCAATTACTTTGTGTTATGGAGCTATTTTATTTGTCATTGTGTGTTTTTGAGGGGGGAAAGTAATTAAATGTTTTGCAGTCCTCAATAGTTGAAATTACTTTTGACTAACTACTGGATGCAGGATGGTGTGGTAAAGGTTTTGCTGTGGAGGCTGTAGATTGTGTAGAATAATGGCACTTCATCCATGTTTGTTATATTTTTAATCAAGCCTGATTGTATTGTTAGGTTTATAATGTAGTAGTTAAATATGAATGTAGTCACACAATAGGGCTCTCCCGTCGACAGCTCAGAATGTTATGCTTTCTTGCACCACCAGTACAATCAGTAATGGTGCACACAAAAATGGATACAATAGCACACTGTAAGAAAATGCATGTCTACTTTTCAGTCACTACATATGTTACGTGTAGCGTGGGTTAAATTCTCAGGCTTTTTACTTGTAGTGCTTGACTAGGCTTGGGCGATATTGAAATTCCCTTACTGACGATATTGCTTTAAGAAAAACAACGATATACAATATTATCGTCCAAAGAATGTTGAAAAGACGTATATGTTGCAATACCCATAAATGGCCACAATTTGGTGCCATTGAGCGCTATTTTACAAGGTCAACAAATATGGGCTGTGGTTTGCATTAGCTGTTCACATTATAATGGACTACAGCTAATTTGGATGTAAATGCTCAAACAAACATCATAGTGCTCCATAAACTCAACCTCTGATTCACTGCCAATGGAGCAGCAGTTTTTGGCTCTTGATGCTAAATTAGACCCCTATTACTTCACTGGTTCATAGCTAACAACATCAAGGAGAGACAGATGTGAACGAAGTTACATGCAAGCTTTGTGATAAGCAAGTAGGTGCTAAAGATGGAAACACCAAAACTGTCCACAATCACCAGAAGTTCCAGGATCTAGCCTGATATTCCACACATCTTGGTTTTCTTTCTTGCAGGAGCTGTTTTGAGCTGATGCTGTCAGTGCCTGAAAACGAAATCCCCTATGAGGCCTGGGTTCAGTTCCACCACTCTGTTCAGGTAAAGGACCTGGTTCTTAAAAACAGATTTAAGTGATGGAGAAAAGTTTAATCTGTGATGGTGAATGAGTCAGCAGAATTTGGGAGCTGATTTAGTTGTGCATCAGGGTGGGTTATCAAAAGCCTGATAGTAGAGGCTGGTTCAAGGCTGAGAAAGTGTGCTCCTGTGAAAGTTACTTTTTTGTTGTTGAGTCTAAACCATGGGACAGTACAGTATGCAGGAGCAAAATTATTTTGCACTGTATTGTATTGCAGCTGTAACAGTATAGGCATATGATAAATCACTCTCCTGTTCAATTTATAGCCCTTACTGGTTGATTTCTGTTTTGAATTTAAAAGTATAGAAAAGATCATAACACGCATATACATATAACACATATTTCCATTCTAAATATTGTTGTGAAACTTTATTTGAACAAAAAACTAGGCCAGGCAAAAGGCCAACACACATTCTATAAGCTTGTTACCAAATCTTTACTCCTTAGTGTTGCCATATTCCTCATTCAAATGTCCTTCAAAACGTGTACAGTGTAGTGCCTCTATACAGTCCGCTTTTTATAAATAAAAAATAGTAGTGTATACATCTTTTTTTGTGTGCAAATGCATTGTTTATACTAGCCTTTGGTCTTATTAAAGCATGTATAATGCTAATTAAATGCCACCTTAATATAGATTTTTGTAATGTTATGAATTGTTTAAAATCGGGGCAGATGTTTAGCATGGGTTGTCAGGTTTACTTGTGACCGGATGCTGCGCGCGCACACACACACACACACACGTGTACTAAGACCATGACTAAGATCCAAAACTTAAAGAAAAAATCCAAAAGAACTGACTACAAGGTTATGAACAGCACTGTGGTTTTCAACGTCTCTGCTGTCAAATTATGCCCGACTGAGTCAATTGAACACATAAAGCACAGTGTGCTATATTTGGCTGGACACATCACAGATGAGCGAAAACGTTTCATTTTTGTCAGCAGGAGTTGACGTTCAAAGTGAAAGTAAATGAAACCCGGGCAGCGCAAATGCAGCTGTCATTCAGTTTCATGTCCTGAACGAGTGGCTTTCAAAAGAACACTGTTCTGCTGATTCTAGAGTAGAGGAGTTGTTTAATTGGGCCTACAAATCTGGGTTGGTAGTAATGTAGATTTCAAACAAACTTCTGTGAACTAATGGGCCATTTGTCTCTGAGTAGCCTATGTTTGCAAAACTCAGGCTGCTTCCTGTGGTGGAAAATGTGTGTACTACAACTTGTTTTCCTCTTTTTATATCTTGTAATGTTCAACTTTAATAACCAACACTGTAACCACTGTAGGCGTGGGTAGTGAACCACTCAGACAAGGAACAGGCAAACTGCCAAGGCCGCAAACTAACTGTACCGTCATGAGAAATACTCCCTAGTTTGGGGTGCATAACTGAGATAAGAGGAAGTGGAAAACCACACCTACTCATAGAATAAAGACTAGATTTTCCCTCACTCCTTTGTTCGCTTGTTCACTCTCACCAAGTGACATACTAGAACTTAGTCTTGCACTGACATAAGCGAGCCTATTTGCAAATATAATAAAAGCTTTGAATCTTCAGAAGTGTCTTGGTCTGGTCTCTAAGTGTTGAAGAATTTCCAACACATTCCTCTATGGAGGGGAACTATTGCTTAGTTTATTTTATGACCATGATGTTTGTTTTTATTTGTCAGAAGAACACCTTTTTCAACTATTGTATTCAGATGTGAAAAATAAATTGTCTGTACCCGTCTAAGCAATTATTTTTACCCCCGCTATGTGTTGCAGATTGCCCATGATACCTTGTTGCAGTATGGGAGCACAGACCTCCAAGCCCTACTCCAGATCACAGGAGAGGGAGGGGCATGGAGCAATCCTGTCCTTAATGCCCTCCTCACCGGTCAACCCACCAACCCCGAAGAAGGTTGGAATCTAGCTAGCATACATAGGTTATTTGGAGATGGCAGCAGCAGGCTTACATTTTTACTGCTTATTGGCCCATTTGGCTTGTGGTGGCAGTTGCTTATCAGTTATTTCTTTGTCTTTCTCTCTGTCCTGACATTTCTATTTTCCCATCCCTCCATCCTCTCTCTAGTTGATGCATATATTAGCTTGGAGGGGGAGGGCTTCATGGAGATGCGAGTGAAGCACCTGGAGAAGATGGGCGAGGTGGCCAAGGCAGTGGTCCTGGCCAAGGCCTGCACTGAATGTAGCTTCGTCTCCAATCAAGCTACCTTTCGTCAAACCTATGTCTCCCTGCTTTGCCAACTGCTGCCCAATGAAGAAGCCATCGTGGAGGTATTACAATACTTAATTCTTGTGATTGGCATATTAAATATTCCATACATCCATTCCATGTGTAATATGTGTTATGTAGTTGTGTATTCATTTTTAATTATTAATTATTTTCTAGGTGCTTTTTCTTCCCAAGCCCCATCCTGAAAGCTTGCATTGCAATCATTTTGGATATATATATATACGTATATGTGTGTATATTTGCACCAAGTACCAAGGATGTATGACTTTTATTCTAATTTGAGTGGCTTTTCTGAAAATTAGAAAGTCAAAGAATCCAGGATAATCCTGGGAAATATTTCTGCCACGGTCAAATGCATTGTAGTTTCCACAAATTTTTGCAGCATAAATCAAATTAATCTAAAAATGTAATCCTTAGACTGTAGACAAACAAAATGTCTCTTATATACATTAGGATGGATTGACAGGTTAGTGATAGCCTTGGCCTCACACTAGTTGTGAGAATGCTTGAGGTGGGAAATTTGATTCTGCATTTGTCTGTGATTTAATTCTCCCTGTATTTGCCTCTCTGCAGCTAAAAAAAAACAAACCTTAAAATGTATTGTCTGAACTACTGTTTTCTAAGCATTCTACATTGTATTTTCTCCCTGAACAGATATCCAGACTTGACTGTAAGGATGTACTGGAGATCACATGTAACTTGGAGACAGAGGGGGAGGAGAATACAGCCTTCATTTTGTGTACCACTTTCCTGACACAGCAGCTTCAGCAGCAGAGCCTTTACTGCTCCTGGTGCGTAGTCATTGTCAGGAGTACAGTCGATGTGTGTGATTCATATCTTGAATTGTTTTTCAGAAAATGTTTTGTCATGTGGTGGTCATAAGAGACAAGTGTGTGTGTGTGTGTGTGCGTGTGCGTGCGTGCGTTTGTGTGTGTGTGTGTGTGTGAGAATTAGAGGGTTGCATCATTTTCTTACTGTTATGTCTTCGTTTTATCCAAAGGGAGTTGACACTGTTGTGGAGTAAGCTTCAGAGGAGGATTGACCCCTCTTTGGAGTCTCTTCTGGAACGATGCCTTCAGCTAGGTGCCATTGCCAAAACAGTCTACCATTTGCTTTACCTGGTCCGTGTTATCCGGGCAGAGGTGAGCCTAAACAGCCATATTGTCCCTTTTGATATTGGAATTGATGCACTGGTTAATAAAGTTGGATAGTATTATTATTGCACAGTGTTTCTTAACCTATGGGTCCTAACACAAATTGGGTCACAGGTAGGGTTGGGTATTATTAGGATTTTATCAACACCGATACCATTATCAATACTGCTTATCGATAGCGATACTTATCGATATTCTACTTTACTGATGTAATGGAGTGGGACTGTAAGACACTGATCCTGTGTAATTATTTAATGGTATAACCAGTTGTATTTTTAAATATTGAGCAGTGAACATCAGGTAAAACAAATTCCAGAAAAGGATAGGCTTATAGCTGATAGCATTTTAGAATGAAACCCTTTACATGCTCTGAAGAGATAAGGAGTTTGATTCAACTTTATACCGTTCGAGTAAGCAAATGCTGCAGCTTGACTTCTATCTATGGATAGAAATTAAGAGCAATTTAAAAACTGCTGCTGGGCAATAAGTCACCATGCTATTTCATTTGTTTCTCTAAGTTCACACAATTGGTCTTGTTTATTTTGAAAAGGCATGTTACATTGACAGGACGAGGATGAGATGGTATCACATCCAGCAGAAACTTTGGTCAAGCAGTCAAAAACATTGCACTGCTTCAAATTAATGCCATGTTGGAGTTACAAGTGTTTCATGAGAGTGCTGCTATTGCCCCCTTGCACTTAACATCTTTATTATATAAATTGCATCTAGCTGTATTTGCTTCTGCTTTAGTTGGCTCACACCTTCAAACGCTTTAACCTCTCCGATTGATTGATATACACAGAATGTAAACAGACAACATCGATTGCTATGTAACTGGTAGGGACCTGCTAGAATGAGTAATTATGCTGGGCTATAAAGGAAATGCCTCAGAAGTTATATAGGAATGAATTAAAATGTATCATACAGTTAAGAACTGATAGCAGTACCTTTTCTCCAGGAGCTTATTGGTGTTTCGGTTCCGTCCAATCAGGAACAGATACCTAATTTGGCACCGGTTCTCGATACCCAATCCTAGTCAGGGTTCCCACAGACCTTGAAAATAGTTTGTGGATGTGAGAAAAATTAAGAAAGAAAATGGTGTTCTCCTATGCACCTGTCACCTTGTATTCAGGTGTGCAAAAGCTCTACTGTTTTTTGGCTTTGAGAAAAATAAACAAGGCCTTAAAAGTTTTTGAAAATGAATGGATGGCCTTGAAAGTACTTGATTTAAAAAAAATTATATAGCACCCAAATTCATGAATATCCTTCAGCTCTCTGGGCCTCTCTCTGTCCTAGGATCAACACTTCACATCCTGAGGAAAACCCTATGATGGATATTTGCATTGGTATAGCAGCAGGTTTTAAAAATGAACGATTTCACCATGAATTAGGCCTCTATGATGTCTAATTTTGACCAATGTCATGTCTTACCCCAAAACATGCCAATTTGAGTCCTTGAATTTAACCAAACAATACCTTGAAAGTCATTGAAATGTCCTTGAATTTGAGGGTGTGGGAACCCTGCCTAGTCACAGGCCAGTTTCTGGTCTGTTCCCAGATGACAAAAGTGATTGATTGAGCTTGGGTCTGTGAGTGAGAGGCTTAATTTACTAGTTTGGGTCCCAAGCTGAAAAAGTTTTTTAAAAAAGTAAAAACTCCTGTACTAGTATAATAAATCATTTTGTATTGTTATGACATTGTATCTACTCAATGTCAGTGTGAAATGAATGTAAAACAGTATGAGCATGATAAATATGTCATGGTCATAACAGATAATGTGATTCTTTGGGCACTGCTAAATATTAATAAGATATCATTCTCTTTTCAGGCAGAAGAACTGGGACTAGCTTCATCGGTAGAACTTTGTGTTAAAGCCCTCCAACTTCCAAAGCAGGACGACTCAGAAACAAGGATCTCTGTCTGTAAAACTGTGTCCTGCCTTCTTCCAGATGACCTTGAGGTGTTGCGTGCCTGCCTACTCACAGAGTTCCTGCTTGGCCCCAGCCAGGAGGTCTTTGGTTGCCTTGAAGAGCTCTACTTGCGCCCAGACCAGAAGTATGACCAGGAAAATGGGGTTATTCCTAACTCGCTACGCTGCGAGTTGCTCCTGGCACTGAAAGCGTACTGGCCTTTTGACCCCGAATTCTGGGACTGGAAAACTCTAAAGTATCACTGCATCTCCCTTCTAGGGTTGATGCCGGAGTCAGACGGGGAAGAGGAGGAAGGGGTAGACAGACAGCAGAGGGGTAAACATGAGCCACTGGAAAAAAAGGTGAAAGCTGTAGAATCCGAGCACCAGAACAAGTTAAATGGTGATGTTGATGGTCATGAGCAGCATGATGAAAAGGAGTCTTCTAAGTTGCCAGAAATTCAAGGGGAATTGGAGACAAAGAAACATAAGTTCTACTGTCAGATTTGTAAGAGGTCAGTTACTGAAACACAAATCATCCACCACTCCAAAAGACATGGAGAAGACAACATCCACCCCTGCCCTGTTTGCTTGGAAAGGTTTAAGAGCAGAAAGGAACTTGTTCCTCACATGAAACAACACATTCAGAATCCAGCAAACTTTATAAAGGATGAAAAGAAAAAGGATTTCCAGAAACAGATGGAGGAGGAGGATGAGATTGAGCCAGGTGAGATCACCATTGACCCTTCCTTAATGCTGTATTACGAATCCACACATGATCCAGATGTGCTTCACCACATTGTGCAGCAAGCCAAATCTGTAAATTTGAAGCGTGTGGATGATGATGAGCATGTCACATTCAATTACATTGACATTCACTTCAAACTGCAGAACCGGGATGTGTATCCATGTCCAGGAACTCACTGTACAAGGACCTTTAAACATTCCAAGTACTTATATGTCCACTTGAAGTCAGAACACAAAGGTGATGAGAATGTGAAACATTTTCATGAGATGAGAGACAAGCGGGAGAAGTGTGCTTTTTGTAGACGCCATTTTGTATCTGCTTACCACCACCGCAAGCATCGAAGAGAGCACTACGGTGATCTGCCTTACACATGCGTGGTTATAGGTTGTGGCGCTCAGTTTAGTACTTCCAATGAACTGGCCACACACAAACAGATCCATGGCTATCATTTGAACTACCAGTGTGAACTCAAAGGCTGTTATGTCACTTTCTCTGACTTGGGACAGATTTATCACCATGAAGCACAGCATTTCCGAGACGCAGCATTTACCTGCACTAGCCCTGAATGTAAGAAATACTACTTGTCCAAAAAGGAGTTCATCCAGCATTTATCGACGCACAACATTACCTTCTCTGAAGATGACTTTGAGACTCAGAGGAAGGCTAAACGGAAACTTCTTAAGACTGTTACTGAGGAGACAGCCTGCCTTAAGAAGCCAGGTGATTCAAAGACTATATCAGAGGAGATGGTCAATGGTGATGACCTAACCTCTTCCTCGATGAGTTGTGCCTCCTCTGTGCATGCATCAAGTTGCAAGGGCCCCAAGGGAACGATGACCTCGGTGGCCATGTGTTTTGATGGAAGTAAGTTCACCTGTGGTTTCGAGAAGTGTGGCATGACTTTCTCCAGAGCCAGAGATGTCCAGAGACATCTGAAATGTGCCCACCCAGAGCACCTGAAGTTGGAGAACAAAGAACACAGACATGACAAAGAGCAGGGCTCAAAGTCCAAAGGGCTAAAGATGAAAACTGAACCAGATGGTGAGGAAAAGGGAAAAGATGAGCTCTCAACTCCAGTTCCACCTAAGGGGGATGGGAAAGAAAGAAAAGCATCCCCACATCTCAAATACAATGGGACAAACTCTTCAAGCCTTGCACAAAATGATGCTCTAAGAGAGATTCTTATTGGGTTCAGCAAACTGGACCTGAATTCCTCATGCTCTCACAATGGGCCAGGTGAGCCCTCTCAATCCGTCTCAGAGTCTACTTCATCACAGATCTCCCTTCACCAGGCAGTCATGGTGAAGTCCCCTGTTGTATTGCTTCAAAAGAGACCTCCACACCTGCCTGAGGAAAGGGTGAAAGTCAAATCCGAACCATCAGCAACTGATGAAGTAAGCAGTGTTGAATTGTTGGCCACTGCTAAGCCATATGCCTGTGAGCTAAAAAGTTGTGGCTTTAGGACTGCACAGAGTTACAGCTTATTGCGCCACTATAACAACAAACATGGCCACTCCATAGCACAGGCCAAAAAGTTGACTTCTTGGAAAACCACATCTTTTAAGCCTTATATGTGCCAGCTCTGCTCCAAGAGTCATAGAGAGAAGCGCGTATTGAAGGCCCACTATATTCAGGTACATAAACTCAGTGAGGCTTTGGTGGAAAAAATAAACTGTGCAGCTGTATTGCATGAGCGGAGTAAAGCCACAGAGCCTTCAAAGGGTACATCTCGGCCCTTGACGAACAATGCTCTTAAAGTGAGGAAGAGAGAGGTCCCCAGCTGGCAACAGCGGTACCAGAGACAAAAAGCAAGCATGATAAAAAGAGAAAATGGAAAAAACGTTGACAATCACTCTCCATCTGAAGAGGAAGCAGAGGATGAGGCAGATAATAGAGAGCAAGACAACAAGCGAAAGGGAGAAAGTGAGGATGGGACTTCACAACAGGGCAGGACTACTAGACGTTTGGTAGCCAAAAGTAATCTGTGCTATATATTAACTAAATTCAATAAGCCCTTCCATTGTGTAGTGAAAGACTGTAATGCTGCTTTCTCAACCCAGGGAGGCCTTGTGCGCCACCTACAATTGGTACATCATTATAATCGCTCTCAACTCCTGTTGGAAAAAGATTTTGACATCCATCAGAATCCAGAAGTCAGAAAAGAGCCTGCAAAGAAAAGGCATGCCTCACACTCAGATGAACCTCAACCCCAATACAAATGTCACTTTGCCAACTGTAATGCATCCTACCACCTTAAAAGCAGCTTAGTGCGTCACACTCGTGATTTTCATTGTAAGCCACCAGAACCAATGCGGTGCAAGTATGAGGGTTGTACAAGAGTGTTCAACCATGCTAGTGCACTTAAAAAACATATTTTGTATAGTCACTGTGAATACTATGATTCACTTGTGTTACGTCTGCAGAGCACTCACAAAAAGTCAATCAGTGGATGCCAAAATAAGCTTATAGTCGCATCACCTAGTCCTCAGAAAGAAGAACCTGATTCACCTACCACAGAGTCTCTGAGACTCACTTCCAAGTCTGAAATGGCTGCCCAGTCAGAGGAAACGGGTGAAGAGGATATTGAGGAAAAGATCAAAGTGTCAAGTGACAAGAACAAAGAAAACCCGTATGACAGTTTTGTCTACCGATCTCATGAGGAGGCATTACAGATGTGCCAAGACCGTTGTTTACGTGTGGCCTACCCATGCATGGTTCAGGACTGTGATTCTGTTGTCAAGTACATACAGAGCATGCAACGTCACTACGTAAGGGTTCACCATATGCATAGAGAGGATTTTGTTAAGAATGAAGACAAGCTTGTTTTCAATGCTGAGCAGCTTGAGGAACTAATTCAGAGGAAGTCAGCCCGGCCAACCATTACGGGAGCATGTTCACCTAATGGGGTTCGCAAAATGGAGTATCAAGCAGAACCAGAGAACCCTGGGGGACAGTCCACTCCCATGAGCCTACACTCCATCAAGGCAGAAACACTGGATGAGGATAATCACGATCCACTGGGATTCCCAGAAGAGGAGCCACCACCTGTAGAGCAAAACAGTGTCCTTGTTGGTGCTGACGATGTGCTGTACGGTGAACCAAGTACCGGTGGACACACTGAAGAGCCAGCTGCCACAACAGAGAACAGTCACAACCAGGAGGAGAGACTAAGATGGCAAAACATCAATTTTCTTCCTGTCACTGTTGATCTCTCGCCACCATCCTCACTATGCTTTACTATTGAGGAGGGCTTCCATGACTCATCAAGCAGCAAAGATGGTGGTAAAATGGTGCCCAACCCTCCTGTTCGCCAGCCGCTGAAACGTAAAAATGAACTGTCTGAGCAGCCTTCTAACTTGGATGACCAGCCTCATTGCCCTCTTCCACGCTCTTTTGACATTGCCACTTATAAACCTATGGGCTTTGAGTCTTCATTCCTGAAGTTCATACAAGAGACCAGTCCTAAGGTGAAAGATATGACGCCACTTAAACGGCGAGACTCTGTCAGGCGCAGTTGTTCTGTCAAGGAGAACAATCAATTGGGAATCTCTCACACCCGCAGCAGACGCACTCATTCCCCACTGCTGAAGCCCCTTACCATGACTGGGGACTTCACGTCAGTCCAAAACTTGAAGTCCATCTTGGACAAAGCCCTGGCTGGGTGTGGGGACCTGGCCATTAAGCAGCTTCAGTACCTCAGACCTGTGGTGGTCCTGGAGAGACCCGTGTGCTCCACCACCCTGCCTGACCTCTTCCCATCAGACAACAATAGCAAACTGCTTCTTGGAAGTTAGTTTACTGAGCACCTTTTAACATTGCTATGGCAAAGACTTTTTCTTTAACTTCACAAACTGTGTACCAGTATTTCTTTCTCCAAAAATGTTAGTATTATGCTCATTATTAGTTTTTTAAGTTGCCAAACTGAAGAGGTAAAGGAATTAGCTTAACAAAAAAGCTTCACTATAATTTTTTAGACATCATGTGACTGGTTTTTAAAGATCTGGTATGAAAGTATCCACTTCTTCTGTTAACTCATGAACTTGTCACAAATGTATATAGTTCATCCTGATAAACATTGTACACATTTTCAGATTGTTAGGGGGGAAAAACAAATAATGGTCAGTAGCCTATTACAATGCCTTTCACTTGTGTGAAAATGTGACTAAAAATCATTTACTTGAGGATTGTTATTTTTCACCTTCATTTGTATCAAAACAGTTTGGATGCAGTGGACAGATGTTGGCAGACATGTATGTAACACTTTCTAATAAAAAAATAAAGGTTAATAAAATGATGGTCCTTTCAAATTTTGGAATTGTATTTGTTTTACATTGCTTTTGTTAAAAACATTGCTTCAATATTTCATGTTTTTGCAGTAGTATCAGTCACTAGAAGATACAGATGAGTTGGCAAGTGATATAGTTCAAGGTCCCAGATTGCAATGTTTTATACAGAAAATATGCACTCTATATTAATTATGTAGTTACTACATTACCCAGTATTTCATTTCAGATAATCCTGTCTCGTGATTTACATGAGTATGATGCTGTCACAATGCCAATCCCCAAACACTCCTGATACAGTATACTGTCTTCACAGCTCCTTATAGGCTGAAAACAGAGAGGAGTAAGATTGATTTCCATGCCAAGCTTTGTTTAGATTAAACTGCCTTAATCCACATCTTTCCATTCAAATCACAGAACTATTTTGCACTTAAGGTCACTACTGTATGGAGTTTTTCTCCCCCAATGAAAATTCACCAGAACACCTATATAGGGATAATGTAGTGTTGTGATATTTGTGTAGTATCTTTCTAAAATGTGTGTCTGCCCCTCAAAACCATATGCCGTTTACCTGGGAACCCAGCAAACAAGCCCTCTTTGGCCCCGTGTGGGGCCACTCTGGGCTGAACATTGGGCCCCTTGTGGGCTGCCCATACCAGTCATGAAATGGTGGCCACGTGTGCCCACTGGGCAGCCCACTTTTTACCCCTGCACTTGGAAAACCCAAATAAAACACACAAATTGTTTCAATGATTCAAAATTTAATTAACGTTAAAGATATTCATACAATAAAACCATGCATATAACTCTTTAAATAGTAAATAACAAAACAATTAAGATAATTTAAATAGCAGGGATAGCAAAGCAAAGGCTAAGCTACTCAATAATACTACAATAAATACATAAGTTAAATATCAGAACAAA
>OMLI01091661.1:0-16898 GCA_900302605.1 Rondeletia loricata
GTTTGTTTTTTACATGTATTCATGTATAACTCGACGTGTAACTTTGCTGCCTTCTTGGCCAGGTCACAATTGTAAAAGAGATTTTTAATCTCAATTGTTTATCTGGTAAAATAAAGGTAAAATAAAATAAAATGTGGGTGCATGACCCTTGAATGAAAATGTATATCAATATCATCTCATAAGTCTGTATGTAATACTTTGTAAATTGTTTTTTGTTTTTATTTCCACCCCCTGCAGTCATACCATCTGAGCATGAGCCTCCAGAACATGAACCAGCTGCGTTTGGTGCCTAAGAAGGACTATGTGGCCAACCGGCTAGTGAGCGGAGCCCTGCAGCTAGCCAGAAACACCTCCCTCTTCCTGGATGAAACCCAGTTGGAGCAGGGACAGCTGGACGTAACAGGTGAGGCTTCTGGAAACCACTAGGGGAAGACACTGAGACAATATGGCATCGGCTAATGATCAGACCTGAGAGTCCATACTCATGGAGTGGAAGACAAACTGTAGTGTGTAGAGCACAGTTATCAATAGCAGCCTTTGCATTTGCTATTTGCATGATCTGACTCCGTTAACAAGTTGGATATGGCTGTGTGTGTGCTTTGTGCTGTAGGTGTGCGGAACGTCACAGCCCTGGGGAACCTGATCTCGTGGCAGAAGGTTGATTATGACTTTAACTACCACCAGATGGAATTCCCCTGCAATATTAACGTGCTCATCGCGTCAGAGGGCCGCTCGCTGCTGCCGGTGAGGGCGCGACACCACCCCACCCCCTAGACTGGTCAGGGAGGAGTTAGGTTTCCGCCAGCCTCTCATGAGGCCGACACATGTCAGACACTGGGGGTTGTTTCCAGCCGGCGTCATGCTGGCATCTCCGCTGCCATTGGTCCGCAGCAGCAACCCCTCCAGCCACTGGCTTTAGACCGGGTCTCGCTGTGTTGCGAACAGCCCGAGGAATGTGCTGTGTGCTATTCCTGTGTGTTGGTCTAATGGGTTGCCATGGCGGCAGCTGTGTGCCACAAGAACAATCCTGGGAGAGGCGTCAGGCTGGGCCATCCATTAGGCTGTAGTGAAGGGCAGAGTGTAATAAACGGCTCCCATGGTAGATTAGAAATTCAGAAGTACATGGCCTTGTTTGCATTGAACAACTACTGACAAGCAGGTGGAGGCCCAAACTTATCATACACTGACAGGCAACTCACTAGGCTGAATGATGAATTTTTTAGGATGTCCCAAAGTAGGCCTGCACACAGCATTACTGCTCCACAACAACTTTCCCTGGCGTGAATATCTCTCTCTCTCTGACCCCACAGTCAGACTGTCAGGTCCACCTACAGCCTCAGGTTGCCCCGCCCAACATGGAGGAGTATCTCAGTGCCATCCACATGCATCCGCAGGCATCGTCACAGCTGAACAAGTTCCGACTCTACCTGAGCGTGGCTCGAACGCTGGAGTACAGTATCACTGACGAGGTCACGAAGGTGAGGCACAGGAGTCATATTCTGTCTTGAGTCTGCTTGCTGTAGTGACGTAGAAGGGGAAGATGAGGGAGAAAATGGGCAAGAACCTTGAAATGACCCCCTGCACTCATAATTTTGCATCCAAACCACATATCTTTAGATTGTACATAAACCAAATTTAAGCATCTATTTTGTATTTTTATTATCCTGTCATGTTAGCAGATCAACTTTTACATATTTGTCTGTCCTCATTGTCAGGACTAAAATATTAAGGATGGATAACTTAAAAGGCATCAGGAGAGACTGGTATCATTGGCTTGCAAGTTAGCTCTACCCTGCATGTACCCAGAAAGCCTGTTGATTGAAAGTTATATTTCATAGTGGTTGTAGGCTATTCTGTTACCTGTGTGCATTAGGCTGCACTTTAACTGCTTATCCCTTTTCTGGTGTTCTCAGGAGGTTGAGGATGACTTTGTAGATATGAGGAAGGACGATCCCCAGAGCGTATCTGCTGAGGACTTCCATAGGATGCTTGTTGTGGCAAGGTGGGCTGTGATAAAGTTTATATAAGCTCCTTTACATGGTATTATTGTCCTTGATCTAGTTAGAATAATAACCCTAATTTGTATGGTACTCTTTAAAAACAGAAGTGCAAAGTGCTAAAATCAACGCAACAATAAATAAAAGCCAGTAAAAATGACTTAAACACAGGGTGACAGAATAACAGTGGGTAAAAAGCATCACAAATATTTGGGCTTATGTCTGAAGAACTGCATAGGCTAGGCAATTGAATTGCTATTGCAATGTTTGGAGTTTTGCGTTGTGCAAAATCTTTATTTATGCAAGCTGAAATGTGTGTGAATGGGAAGTAGCTGACTGTGATACTGTCGTCAGGTTGCTGTCTCTGAGCCTGGGACAGACCTCTCTCTCCAGAGACGGCTGGATGAGGGCCAAACACATCGAGACGCTGCGGCGGGGCAGGACGGAGCAGCAGAAGTGTGTCAATGGCAACGAACCGTGATCAAATACCCAGTCTGTGGCTTTTTCTTTTTTCTTTTTTTTGATACAAAAAAAAAGCTAAAGCTTGTAATAAAGTTTTTTCATATATTAAATAGTTCATGTTCTCATCAACCTTTTTACCATACCGAGGTGCAAATTAGGATTTTTGTCAGATGCTATAATGAATGTTGAACTACTAGTATTAATGGGGTAAGTTCTACATGTCACTTTTTAAGCCTTAAATTAAAATCAAAGCCTGTTTATTTGTGGGACTCTTGCCAATGATTTCCCACAATGTTGCTGCAGACCAAATTTTCTAGTTTTATACAAAATCATCCAATTGTTGACCTCAATATGTAAATAAAGCAACAAGGTCTGCGTGAAAAGCTTAGCCCCCTATGGTGCATTTGTTGTCCTTTAGTCAACATTAATTTGGCTGATGTTACCATCAAGGTAAAAAAAGGTGATGCAGCCATGTTGGGCATGGTGTCTTGTCATTATTGGATTTGACAATAAATATTTGTTCACTCTCATACTTTGATTCAAATGGAATATCTTCCTGGACAAAAGTGTACAGTGCACTTTATCAAGTAACACACCCAAAGAGGATAAGAATAAATAGGATATTTTAATATACAATAAAATCTCAGTACACCATGGAAAACAATGACAACAGTCAGTTAAAGAAGTGAAGTACGACCACAGACATTCAGATGACGTGCTAATGCTGGAAAATGTGCTTAAACGCAGTGCAATCATATGCTTAGACCTCTAATCACGGTAACACCATAAGGATCCTTATGGTTAGGGAAGCCAACTACAGACAACAAATGAAGAGGTGGTTTCAAAAGCACTTGGTGTAAAAAATAAAATAAAAAACCCTAGCAAATATCTGATCAAATTTAACTATACCAGCTTTTGCATATAAAAAGAAATCTGACACCACTCCTCTAGCATTGTGGTCTACTCTCACAGGAATGTTGATAACGATTATTGTTCCTTTTAACAATACAGCAACTTTAGGTCAGAATAGTTTCTGCTCCAACTGAGAACTGCTCCACTGTTTGCTTTCCTGAAGTAAAAAATCCACCCCTTACCCTTTGCATTAAAGCCTTGCATTTCTATTGCATTACAGCCATCATCTTAAAGCTTTGGCAGCACCAGACAATATCAGCAGGTTCAACAACTCATAGCCACCCCACTATACAATGTAGCAGCATCCACAAAGCAGGACCGGCTACAATCTCACTGTAACAATTAGTCACCTAGGTGAGCAAGCTGAATGCAGAAACCGGAGGCTAAGATCACCATTACAAAAACACAAAACTTGAAAGATGACTTGTGACCCTTTATCTTAGGATATTCCAACTCGGCAGACTATATTATTATTTAGCATAGACCCCACACCCCATATACACAACATTAGAACAAAGTGGCCCAAATCAGCTCAAGGTTAATTCTCATTTCTTTTGGGGCACAATAACGGTCGTATGGGAGATATTAAATGAAAACCATTGCAAGGTCTTACACATGAGGCAAAACCACATTTTATGAGGTTAAGAAATAAAAAATCCACTTAGTATATAATATACCAACGTTTACAGCTTAATAGCACATAATATATCTTAGAGATTTAAAGCGAGCACTCCTAAATACCAGCAGCAGCAGGGATGCTCACAAACCCACACATACTGTACAGTACATACACACAACCAGCACACCGTTTTACATTACTCAGTTGCTCATTACCTGAGCATTCCTTACACAATGGAGAATGTACATGCCAGGGGATGAAATATCCCAAGATAAAGCTGGCTGACATACAGTAACCCTGAACATGATCTCATATTGTATACAGTACACCAAATGTAACATGTAAGAACAGATTTAAAAAGGTAGATTTTGCCATAAATACCTGATATACATAATCCCACTTCTATTTCCTGTTAAGGCAAATATGCTTCAATTTGGGGAGTGCATTAAGCGTCAAAGTGTTTCTAATGTTTGGGTGGGGCTAATTGCATATACCTATATGCTACTCTCCAGGCTTTGTAAAACATGCAACGTTAATGTACAATGCTGACCAAGGACTTAGTTCAAACAAACCCTCAGAGTTAATTAGTACAACCATTAGCATAATAGCAAATTCAATACACATATCTATCAAAAACAACTCCAACCAGTATTGTTCTGGTTATTTATGGTAGTGATCATCCTTTAAAAAAAAAAAGCTCATACCTCTTCAAAACATGATAAGCTGCCACTCTAGCATCAATACAAAAGCTAAAGTATACAGAGATAAACCTCCTATGTCCATAAATATATAGATATATATATTGATAAATGGGAAGGCTCTACTCAGGGAACAGATACATACAATACTCACTGTACATATCAACAACCAGTATACTCTTACTAAGTTCTTGTGTGGTCATTAATTTCTATAATGGTATATTTCATAGGTTACACTTGACAACACTGATATTACATAGGCCTAACTATGTCGTCTGGCTTGTTTTTTGACAGCTATACAAAGGGTAATATTTAACACAGAACTGTCCTTTGGAAATCACAAAAGACATTTGGTCAGATTCTACTACTGTTTAGAATTAAAGGCTATAACGAGGCCTATATCACAAATGCCAATAGTGACCTGCACGTACGGGATCACATACAGTACATAATAAATTCAGATAACAGGCAGCTGATATTTACCTGCCTTGTCAAAATCAGTTTTTACCATTAACCTCACATGCAACCATTACGGGAAATCAATTGAAAAGAGTTTCTCAAACTAAGGACAGTGATACGTTTACATGCACAAAAATACTCAAGAGTACATGGGTTTAAAACATGGGCTATATAAACCGTAATCTCTAATTATGTCTCTTAATTATTTCACTTTGGCTACTCATAATCTGAGTATCAATAAACGTATCTTAGTATAAAGACTGCACTCATAAAACATAGTTTACTGCAACAGTTGCCATATTTCTGGAGTGTTTGTGATTTTGGATGCATCAACACCCATTCTGAGCACGTTTGCTATCAAAATGTTCAATAATTATGACACATTCCCAACATACCTGCGTTAGCTAATGGGGATCCTAATAAACTAATACCTTGAACATATTGCATTGCTAATGTTTCTAGCTACTACCGCATATCCTTTTTATATCCAGCCTGCACACTTTGCAGGTATTGGAATGGACATGGGAGCAACAAAAATGTCACGGTATCATCATTACTGCAGTATCCCAAAGGATGGAAATTATTGATGAAAAGTGATTGTTAGGGGGCAAGATTGCATGAAAATAGGGATATGAGCTAAATTTCCCTATCATCAAAAACTGGACAAATCTTTTCAAAATGATTCAAAGTGTTCTCTTAATCAGAGTGAGGGACGCATTAATTACATTTTTGTGTGCATGTAAACAGTGTCATGTTGGACTTAGGTACTGTATATTCTGTACAAGAGTCATCGTAAACATGAGTAAGTTTAACTAAGGGGCAAATTTAAGAGCAAGGTTCTTAGCCGAGTAGTGACGCTTTGTACAAGCGTATGCTACTGCTACTGTACTGGAAGTTTCTATACATACTACTACAAAATCCTGCTACAAGGAAAGAGCTAGATCTGAATGATCCTGGTCTGGCACTGTGTAAACATTGCCTTCAGCTCGCTCTCTTGGGCCTCGTTGACAACATCTGGCTCTGGGCTCTTCTGTACCTTTGCCACAGCAAAGTTGATGCCTTGGGTGAGTCCTGCCTGGGTGAAGCTGGCCACCTGAACCATGGAGCTCTTGATCTTGGCAAAGGGGGACACCACTCGGCCGCCATTGCTGTCAGCAGGCGAGGGACCGAGGCTGCCCTCCATCTGAGAACACAGACTCCTCTGAGAGCCTCCTGAGACCGCTGAGCTGGGCTTCTGGACGGTGAGGTTAGAACCGGAGGTAGTGGACTGGACATCTAGCTGGGACGGCCTGGGGGGCTGAGGCTCCTGCTGCTGCTGCTCCTTGTCTGAGTCTGCTGGGACCTTAGTCTGCACAGGCACCAGGGGGTTCTGTGGGGGGACAGCAGCTGTCGGCTGCTCTCCGAACACCTCAACAGGTTTGGTCTGTGCATCCTGGACAAACTGGTGGCAGTAGGCATCGATGGGGGTTCCAAAGTCAATCAGAATGGCTTCTTCAGCCACTGAGGCAGCCCCTGGGGACTTGTCATCACTGACTTGAGATGAGATTTCCTGCTTACCGTCACAGCCAGTGACCCAGATGACAGAGGGGATGTTTAGCTCCATGTTACCTATAGACTGGGAGCGACTGCCCAGTCGTGGGTTTGATGCTACAATGCCACAACTCGGCAGCACATAGTCTACGTTTTCCAAGGAGCCAGAGCATGGGTGCTCTAGGTCAGAGTTGTAGGAGTCAGAGTCAGAGGAGATTTCAGAGTGCTCGTCACCAGGGTCTTTCAGGGCTCCAGTGCCAGGGTTGCTGTCCGACGTCTCCAAGCTGCTGTCTGACTTCCACAGGTTGACGTGCATAGTAGGTTTTAAGAAGTTCACCTTCACATCAGGCTTGGAGAAGTTGCCCAGCCTCCCAAGGGGCTTGAAGGGGCCAATGTTTACATTCGTCTTTGTCTGCTTCACCTTCTGATTTAGAGAGGAGAACTTGTTGAGGAGGAAACTTTTGCCCTGTGCCAGACCAGAGCTACCATGGACTTGGTCACTGGTTTTGGTCTGTATGCCCATTATATCCTCATGAGGTTTACTATGCCGCCTGGAACACAGATACAAACACCTTAAGTATACCATCTACAGCTCTTGTCACTGATGAAAAATTTAAATGGTGCTAAGATGGATGCAAATGTTGATATGAATTATAATTATGTGAAAGAATGAAAGAGAGAAATGTCAATTATCTTAACGATGACAAATGAATTACTACTCACCTCTCCAGTTTCTTTTCAACCACAAGCAGGTCTAGCCCCATGGCCTGTTTTGTTATGCGAAGCATCTCAGCTATGCATTGTAATGTGTCTGAAATATATCACGCTGGGAGTCATAACCAGTGTATGCAAGAGTTTAAGATCTAAAGAGAATCCTTTTCTAGCCTTTCGAAGTCTTTAAAATAATCACATCCTACCTTTTCCATCATCCTCAGGATTTCGTGTTGCTGCTCGTAGTGTGTGGAAGTATCCACTCGTCTCTTCATTCCTGTAATGCAAGCGCATACAGCAGAACTTTGGCTTCCCAAAAAGAGTGGGTTCTGGACCTGCAAAGAATACACAGAGCATATAATTGCCATTTAGTAACGTGCTCTCTTTGCATGAATCAGGATGAGTAGAGATATTGCTAAAAAGGTTACTGAGAAACTGTTATGTACACTTTTGGGAAGTGTTGAATGACTAAGTGAGTGCACAAGAATTCTCACTTCTCCTTTCAATGTAACTTTCTCCTTACCAATTTCAATCTTTTCCAAACCATCTAAATTGAGGCGCTGGTATTGATTGACTTTATCTGCTTCTTCATCATAGCTGTAAGTAAGCAAATAAATGCAAACATAAGTGAACCCATAAGAACAAACTCTAAAGAAACACTATGGCACATTTAGAAAGGCTTTACTTACTAGGCAATGTAGTAAGCATTATTGGACAGAAGCAGCAGCACATCCACATCTTTGTTGGTTGCATCTATAAGGCTGATGAGAAGTAAGAGAACCATATCATGAGTTTTCCATATATACAAAAATTATTCAGGAACTATTCCAAGATAATGTTTGAATTTGGGGCTGGCTGAGTCCACTAAATAATAGTAGAAAAATTGGTCATACATCCGTAGCTCTGATGATAAAAATACAAATGTTAATGACAATGTTAGAATTATCAACATTTTGACAACACAGTGTAGCATAGCTGTCTGCTTAGGACCACTAACCTCATGTCACAGTTGATGAGGGCCCAGCCCCCATGAAACTTCTCATCATCAGGCAGCAACAGCTGCATGTAGGTCTGCAGCAGGAGGCTGACCTGCTCCTGGGCTCCCCTTTGGCTCTCCTTCTCTTTCTCCTCATGCTCCTTCTCCTTACTGAAAATGGAGTACAGGTCCTCGGTCACTGGCAGGCCCATCATTAGGTCTGCAGGGAGAGGCATGAGACAGAGTCAATCAGGCTTAAAAGGCTGCTTCTTGGGACAAGACGGGCTTAGACATATATGACTACAATACCCGTCTTCCTTACCAATGACTGCTTGTCTGTATGCATCCCTAAAGCGGTTCAGATAGTAGCGGTTGGCTGAGTTCACGCCATCCTTCATCACACCAGCCAGTTTCCTCTCCCCCGTCCTGGTGAAATCTCCCTACAATGGATGAAACAATATTCTCATTGATGCAATGTATTTTGCTTCTACCCCTTGCATAGTTAAGACATTAAAAAGTTTGTTTTGCAGTTTTACAATCCTTTGGAAGACAGTAATTACAAATCTGGTGGTAAGACCAGATCTTGTCACGTGCACTTGCACAAGGTAGTCATTTCCAGATATTATCTATCAAAAAAAGCCTCTGCTTCAATTCTCATCTTCAAAAATTAAGACTGACTCCTATGCTTTGGCATCTAACCCTTTGTCTTAGTCAGTTTATTTTCAAGTCTGAATGATTTAGTCCATGTTCTTCATCCTGATGTATTTCAGGTACTGCTAATGTGCCCTGTATATTGATGAATCCTAATGTTATCTAAGCAAGAGAGTGCGAATATTTCAACAGTAAAGGTCTAATGACTGTGGTGAGAGAGGACGACATATTGTTGACTGCTGTTCCTTTGACCAAACACTCATGCAGATGATGTTACCTTGAGGGCAGCTGTGCCTGCGTACTGTCTGCTAATGGTGTCTCCATTGTTAGCCCACATGACCTGATAAATCCTGTAGCACTTAAGAGGTAGAGGCTGCTCTGGAGGCATCACACCCAGTTTCTTCAGCTGCAGGAAGAAGAGGGAGAGGTTTACCATGGTGGACATGGTGATTGTCTCTCTTTCCAGCTCTATGAACTATATGGACAGGGAGGAGTTTTTTCGTATCACTGGCATATTCATATCATAATCTTATCATTGGCATAATTTAACTTTTCTCTTGATGCTGATGGTAAATCATGAATATACATGCTGAAGAGGAAAGGTCCCAGAATAGACCCATGGGGCACACCAACATCATAGTTTAGAGTGGGCGAGTTCATCCTAACACACTGTGGCTTCTATTGTCAAGAAAGGATTTCGGACAACATATATGGAGGACGATGTGTGACATATTAATAAATAAATCCTTCATTAAATCCATCAATATATATTTCAATATATCCTTCAATAAATCCATATATATTGAAGTATATATTGATGGATTTATTTATTGATGGATTTATTGAAGGATATATTGAAATATATATTGATGGATTTAATGAAGGATTTATTTATTAATATGTCACACATCGTCCTCCATATCTGTTGTCCGAAATCCTATCTTGACAATAGAAGCCACAGTGTCTATGTACATGCAAAAAAACAAAGAGCAAGCTGCATATAAACTCACAGAGATAGTGATTCATGTTACCAAGTGGCTCAGTGACTCACACTTAAGGGTAAATTATACTTCTGCATCAAAGCTACGCCGTACCTACGGTGTAGGTGTCTAGGGCGGTGCGAGCATTTATAGATTCTGCGAAATCGGCGGACATCAACCAGATACAGGTAGGCGGGAATACGAAGCGGACCAATCACAGTGCTTACGGTCTTGCGCCGCCTTACGCGCAGTTATATTTTTGGAGAGGTGCACGGAAGCTACGGCGGCACTGGAAAGACCTACGGTGTAGCAACGGCGTAGCTTCGACGCAGAAGTGAAAAAAACCCTCCTGACATATACAGCTGATCCTGAACCATCTGTATATGTCAGGAGAGTCTCCAACTCCAAGTGGTCTCCAACTTTAAATACCTTTGTATTATATTAGATCCTTGCTTTTAAAGATTACTGTAATTGCTTTACATGATATTCTGTTTTCATTGTTACACATTGTTCACAGTAATGTTGATTAATGTGCATTGTCTCTGTAAAAATAAAACCTAATAAATAAATAAATAACCATGTAAGCATTTAATTTTTGTGACTCATAGGATTGGCAGGGGTTTTCCCTGAGGATGCAGTTTTTACAGGCAATGTGCACTCTGAGTGGACACACTAATAATTTGTTGGCTAGACACTATTAGCCTGTGTTTACTTGTACCCGTGTGAGTAAAGCAACACTTTGCTACTGTGTTTGATAAGGAACAATGTAAGCTTAGGACTGAAGGGCCATTGGTCCAGGCAACAGTTAATTCAAAAAAGCAGCAAAAGGTATGCGTTGTAAGTGAAAAATGTATTATTCATTGGGCTGGATCCAGGCTAGGGAAAGATCTCACCTGTTGTTCCATTACTACCCGAGCAATAGCAGCCTGAACCACATTAGTTCTGTCAAGACAATCCATGCAGTTGACCCTGAAGATGCCCTCCTGCTTGCAGATGACTCCTGCTTGGTCCACCCTAACAGAGGAGGATGCACTAATTTAGGATGCATTCATGGAATTAAGATTTTCGACCCAATAATAATCAGGAAAACTAACATGCACTATAGCCTATTATAGGTTCATTGTTGTTTTCCAACTTGCAAAATCAATTATGCCCCAATGAATATGAGTAAGAGCTAATGTTATTAGCATTTCTGAAAGTATTACAAAATACTGTCAATGACACTTACCAGCCCCATCTCATGTCCGTGATGATATCAGAGATGGCATCCGTCAATGTTTGCACATTCTCAAATTTCATACCTCGGCTGAGTCACAGGAAAGATATGAAAGGGAAAAAAAGGGGAAGTGAATGCACTATAGAATAAAAATACTCATGGAAAAGATTGTTACTTCTACATTAAACAGCAAGTTAAGCTGCCGAGAGAAGAGTTTCTCTTACCAGTGCTCATGGAAGTCAAATGAGACATATGTAAGGTTTGGATTGTTGTATAGGAGGACCTGTTTCAGATATGCATCACCAATCAGCTTCTCACGTCCACTTTGGTCCACTAAGTTAATGATGACCTGAAACATGAGAATAAACAATTGTCACTCATGACAGTCAGTCCTCCGCTCAGTGCTTTCATTTAGCCTAGTGCATATCTGAGGATGCGTGAGGCATTTTTAAAGCTCAAATAACACGGCCATCACTGACAAATGTCAACAAAATTGTTGATCAGTACATTGCAGTTACCCCAATCCTTGTGACACATGGAAATGTGTCTAAATACATTTTCAAATTGACCAATAGGTGATACCAAGAATACTCAAAGCTGATAACTGTGAAGGTGCTGGCAAAAAATGTCATGTAATTTAGTCTGGATGCTCTTTGGCCAGGCTTTAGTTAGTAAAAAAAAAAAGTACATGTATGGTTATGATTGGTAGTAATATGTTGCAGTGGCCTCTCACACTGGCTAATCACTTATGGGTTTACACATCAGGACTTCCATTTACAACATTCAAACTATATGCAAATCCAGCCAAGGGTGGTAGTTAACCAAATATAACAATCCTAACACAAAGATGGATGCATACAAAACAGTTAACATATTTGCTAAACACATATCCGAGTATACATATGGGTAGTGCATCGCACCTGCTTCTTGTAGAGTTTAAGCTGTTCTTCAAAGTGGGCAGCAAAGTAAGAAATGGTCTCCTTCTCTCCTGAAACATCAGAAAAGTATACATAGATATTTCTGCTGTAGAAATGTTCCTGACTGAAGGCAACCCATTTTGCAAGGTTTACATCATTGTTAGTTTGGAGAAAGAAGTACTGTTTCCTATGTCAGCCAATAAAGAGCAAATCAAGGGACTCAATTCACCCGAAGGTACGGCAAATTCCTGTATCTAATCTTCTGGCCCCAAAACGTCCAGTCCCGCTTATATCAGAATACATTTCTGGGGACAAGTGGAGCAAAGACTGATGGCCGACAACATTATTTAGTCAATTTGATAAATTATGAAATGCAGCTCACCAAACTATTTTGTACAGATATGTACACCTCAGAGGGAACATTGGTCTTGAATGCTCCCCTTATGTGTTTTTTAAGATATGGCTTCAAGTGCAAGTGCCATACCTTCCCATACCCAACTGTTACCCATTGAGCAACTCTTTCTATAGCATGGCCCCAGGACGGTATGGAAGATCATGTAGATCACACTGACCTTTCTCCAAGCATGGTCGGGGATTATAGCGGTACCCAGCCTGGCTCCAGAAGACCGGTACTGAGCCACGAGTCTGCACAAAGGACAGAGTGTGGCTGTGCACGTGGATCAACTGCTCCGTCTCCACATAGTTAGCCACATGGCCATCTGTATCTACCCCTCTGCGTTTGTATCGCATCCCTTTGGGCAAGAAGAAGGTACCGTCATGATTCAAAGATTACCAATGCATCACTTGAGTAGAATAAAAATACGCTGTCTAAGTAATCCAAATCCTACTGTGAATGAAATCCTATTTGGATGTGGGAGAAAAATCTATCCTAATTACACAATAGAACCAATATGTTTGGGCTGAATCAGAGATCAGGCATGACCTTTGCACTCTAGGCCTAGCTGACGGTAGCTCTGCGCTGTACCTGCACGGTGGCGGCTACGTCGGGAGATTAGGGCCACAGTGAAGCGGGGGTGGATGTCATCGACACAGGTGAGCTCCTGCGGTGGGGTCTCAGGGCTGCTCCTCTCCTCATCAGAGTTCTCGTTGTAGTTCACCACCAGTTCCTCCACCTGTACAAAGCCCTGGATGATGGGCATCACCCAGAAGTCCACCTCTGGGACCTAGAGCATTAAAAATGAGAAGAAACAGTGAGACAAAAAGTTTAAAATGCCATTTGATATTTTGACGAGGGAGCACTTTAAATCCATTGAGTATCCAAACCAGGTAAACATGACCTTTCATGTCTGTTAGAGCTGACACTTATAATCAGAAACACTATGAGAACAAACTATGTCACCAACTGTCAAAGCTTCCAGGTTGGGGACACAGTGCATTCATTAAGATCTGATGAAGAAAAACAACAATAAGCAGTGCAGCTGTGTGTATTTCTGTCTTGTAAAATCAGTTACCTGAAGGTCAATAAGATCCTGGATCATGTGTTTATTCCAGAAAAAACGGTCATCCACCTTGCAAAAGATTAAAAACTAGCATCAGACAGATGTTAATGATTTTGTGTAACATATGTGTATGAATAAGGCAAGTAAAACATTATATTTGTGTTTCTCTGTGCTCTGACACTAACAGCTCCTAACCTGTTTCCATAGGGGCAAGCTGGACCTGTCCGAGTCTCCCTGACGCTGCACAGTGTTTGTCAGGTCATAGGTCATGCTGTAGTAGAAGGAGTCGGAGTCCATGAATATCTTGTATAGCTCATCAAGCAGCCGCCTCTCCAGGCGCTCCTTCTCTTTGTTTTCCTTGACCTGGAAGGCAGGGGAATACTGGATTGGGTGGGTGAATAGGAAAAGAGCAGTAAATTGACAAAGGAAAGAAGGAAACAATATCCTATGAAAACTTCAATGCCTTTAAAAGTGTGAAAGATGGAAAAGGTGGGATGGGGGACATATTACATTTTATAAAATGTACTGCATAAAAATACCTTTTTCTTGATGGGCACAGCCACATTAGATTTGATCTGACTTAAAGTTTTCATCAGGAACTTTGACTCATCGGGAGACTGGGCCAGTTTCTCTGATTTGTCGATTCCAAAGTGATGCTTCTTGCAAAGCTGAAAACGAAGATCCTCTATCAAATTTCTGCAGTTGTTAAAATCTCATAAACATGTTAGTGATGTCTGAAAAAATAAAAAATAAATGTTTTGGTCATGACCTCACTTTTGCTTTAAACATCTCATCTTTTTTAAGCTTATCCAAATTCATGCTCCACTTTTTAAACAAATGAGGTCATTGATCCACTGCTTCAAGTCACAACTGAAATGACTGAAATCAGCAACACCTCAAATTACTCAAAACAACTATAAACCTATGGAACAATCTTGTGGAAAGGCCAGTCACAATCACAGCAGTTCAATACGACCCACTACATACAGTCTACAACTACAAAAACAATATAGTACACATAATACCAAACTAATGCATTGAACAATCTAACAACTACACTGAGCTACAGGATTTCTACGCACAAGAGGAGTGGAATAATCATTCTGCAGTACAAGGAGAACGTACAGCAGGATAGGGACTAACAGCATATCCAAGAATGATCATACAACTCTGATATTACTCACTTGAAAATATTCTGTCTCACCATCCATGAAGCTCCCCTGAAAGACTGAAATCTTAGCAATACTCTGATTCCTCTTGAGATTAATTCTCCCTTTCAATGTGTGTGAAAATTAAATAGATCATGTTATAAAAAAGTCTAACAACAACAATTAATTTTGCACCATTGTCAGCCCATCTTCAGAGCTGAATCATACTCTGACTCATACAGGGTCTTCTTGGTTACATTAAATGATTATCTAAAATTCTGACAAGCACTGTAATCATGATGGTCAGGAAGCTGAAATGCAATGCTTAAAATAGCCGTCATGTACATGGACACTGCTTCTCATGTCTCAGCACAATATTAGTATGCACACCTCTAGCTCAAGCTCCTGGGGCTCTTCTTCAGATAGAGGAATGACGGCTATCTTGGTGATCTTGTAGACTTTATGGTTTTCTGGTAAATGGCCCACCAGTGCTTTCTGGCGGATTAATACAAGGCCGAGAGGAAGATCTGCCAAGAAGGGAAGAGGGAGGGGGAGATGCATCATGGGTGTGGAATTCCTCACATTCTGCAAGGTGTGACGAAACTAGCTGTTCCAACAGCCTCCAACTATGGAGTTCTGTTAATTAGGCAACACAAGACATCTGGCAAATGAAAATTGAAATCAAGTTAATCCACTTGATTTATGAGAACAATATAATTGTTCGTACCATCTTCATTGTCAACTGTCCAAATCAGATTGCAGTTCAAGAAATTAACAGATTCATCAACAACAGAATCATCACCATCAGCTCACTCCTCTTCATAACTAGATGAATTTCAAAGTACTTTTACACAATTATTTCACACCTTTCCTTGTGAGTGAGAAGCATAAAAAGTGCACAGTGACAGAAAAAGACAGTGGTTAACATGGCTAAAATGTCTCTGTTTTGTGCAAAAGTAGAGTACCGCTGAGGGTGAAATGTTCAAAACTTGTACTTACCTGTGTGAAGTTGTATCTTTCCAATGACACCTTCCACTATACCCAAACACACTGGGTTCCAAGCTAACAACAGGTCTGTTGCTGAAATTTAAATGGAGATGAAAATTCAGCATAGAGGTAGAGAACAGCTGAAGAAGAGCTTAAAGAGATAATTTTGATATGATTTAACTGAGCCCCAAATTAGTACGTAGGACTGTTCAGATTTTATCCTGACCTCACAGTTTTAGCTGTACAGGATTGGACCAATGCTAACAATTAGCATGTTGCCATTGGGCAGACTGTCCTCCCAGCTAGCATTCTTTGAAATAACCATCTAACTCCACTCAAATGAGGTTCAACAGCACATTTACAAGTGTCGCGGTTGGAAACGAAAATGCACATATGATTACGGAATGCACAAGGACGATATTTTCGCTAAAATTGCTGTTTATGACTCTATTGAGCTGGAAACTCTTTCTCTCTTTCTGGTATCACTCCGCACGAATATACTTAGCAGGGTTTTTCCTGGCTCAGAATGGGCCTTTGGGGGGTGACTACGCACGACAGTAAGCATGATCGATAGGGATGCACTGATATGAAAATTCTGGACCGATACCGATACCGATTGTTCAAATAACACATATATATATATATATATATATAGAGTATAGAGTATTATTTCCATCAGATAGGCTACCATAGCGACAACATTTTCCATCTGTCAGGCTGCTAAAACCAGGACTAGGAAGTATCATGAAAACTAGAGCTCTCCTCCAGGAGAGCCAGGTGTTAGTTACTTTAAGAGGGTTGCATTCTGGGTAGTGAGGGCAGCCAAGTTTCCTGTGTTTGGGAATAGACCGGAGAAAAAGTCCATATACAGTCCATATTGGGGTGTCCTCATTATCGCGCACTATAGAGTACCATAGGACACGCTAAATCACTATAGTAATACTATAGAAATATTATAGGGATTTTTGCTGTGTTTTTAGGCTGTATTTTAGCCTACCTATTTTTCTCTGGGTTTGATTGCTCTGTAGCTCTGTCTTGTCAGCTCTGTGCCAAGGAGGTTTGCCTATTCATTAATATATAGCCTAATGTAACCTGATGCCAGGACCGTTTCACGGACTCGCGGACCCGCTCCCCCCCGCACCCCATCCATCTCCACCGCTGCTCACGCCCATTTG
>OMLI01091662.1:0-29987 GCA_900302605.1 Rondeletia loricata
CCCCATCCCCCATCCCAGGGCTTTCACGCTGCACTGTGAGTGTGTGTGTCGTCTGTGACTGTGAGTTCAGCCGGACTGGGCCCATTCAGCCCATTGGATGGGACTGGGATGTGCACACTGCACACTGTACAAAAGAGCAGGGACACACAGGAGCTTCCTCAGTACAACAGGCTGCCACTGTTGGTTCAAGCTGCTCTGGGACGTTTGCATGGTGTCTGTCTGGGTGCTGAGCTGCTGCAGGGCCTGATGAAGGTGAGGATGCAGACTGGGTGTTCATCCTTCTCAGCCTCCCAAGGACCGATAAACTTTCTGTCAGAAGGACTATGCTTTCTTGAAAGACTGGTGGTATTTTAGGGATTCTTTAATGCGACGTTTGAGTTTTTTCTACTGTGCTTTTGCTTGAGTGATGTTGTCAAAAGTTTATTGGCATGTCATTGTGTTAGAAATAAAATTTTGATTTCTTTCTGTGATGTCAGACAGGACAAGATATGCATGATACAACAGGACACTAAGAGATATAAACAGCATTTAATGGGCCACAGAAGATGCAATATGCAAATTTGTGTCTGTACATTGATATAAATGTCGGCCATTGTTGTTGAAGAAATTGCCTAGAAATGGCCTTCCAAAATCAAATGTGTAATTTTGTCAGGGAAGTAGTACTTTCTTCATCCAGACCATCGACTTTAAAACCAAACTTGCTCAGCAGTTGGAGTGCATATTAAAAAGTGTGCAGACAGATTGATCACTTGGGAATCTTGTGCCTCCCTCCTTGTTGAAAACATTTGGACAGTGACAAGAGGTTTGCTCCTCTGCAGGTAAGCTGTTGGCTCGTCTGAAGCTACTGCAGCAGACATGATCATCAGACTGGGAAGACTGACGCCGGGATACTTCCGTCTCCTCCAGGTTGGTGTCTGGTAGTGATGCATGGATACCCTGCCAGTATCAGTCCAGAGTACTAGAGTATTATTACTTTCAATATGTTCTATTTGTTCTATTTTGTTTATCCATATCCCATTCTGTGCCACGGGGAACCTTTTATTTGAGGCTTCATCTTATCTCATTGAACTTTAAAAGATGGATTCATAAGTTAGCTCAGATTCATCTAATAGTTTTCACACAGAGAAGTATGTTATATCTCTCTAATGGAGACAAATGGATTATATCTCTGTGATTCTCGTCCAGAGACCCCAAATTAATATCCTAAGTCTGTTGAGTAAAAGTAATGGTTTGGATCAGTATTTGGCATCACACAATGCTTAATAGAATTTTTGTATTTCACACAATACTCAGGACAGCTCAGCTCAGGACAACATGTACTCTTTAATATTTCATAGAGAGCTGCGGAAGCACATCTTGGGGTTATATAATATGTTATATAACCTTTAAGACTGCTAAGGCTGCATGATTCCTTACCAAAGGCAGACATTTTATCATTATGGTTATTCATTTCCTTATGTTTGCATGGCTATGAGGCCTTTAGAAGTTTTTTTAAAATATATCCCTGGGGTCTAGATAGTATCTGTTTTTGACTTATCACCAAGTTATCTCACTTTAATCTCACATAACTTATTCATACTGCCAACAGAATACACTGTAGGCTTTAAAACTCTCTCTTGTCAGAAAAACAACTTATGTGTACATGACATGTCTGACGAAAATTGTGAATATGAGCTAGAAACAGCTCAGGGAGCGGCAGCAAGGTTAGAGAAGTAGACTAGAAGTTCACCGGTTTGAATTCCCCTACCAGCTGGGAAAATGTGGGTGGGGAAAGAGGATGAGTAATGTTCTCCCCTCCCTCAACAACTACTGTTGAGGTGCCGTTGAGCAAGGCACTTTACCCCCAACTGCTCCAGTGTAGCTGCTCAGTGGCCAACAGTGGCAGACTGGTCAGACTGTGGTTGTGCAGCTCCCAGTGTGACTGTGTGGATCTGTATGAAAGTGAAGCAGGGTGGTGCTGAAAAAGAGCATCAGTCGACTTTCACTTACTGTGACTTTTGATGTAAAAAAGTTGCGTATTTAAGTTTTGCACCCTAGTCACATTGGTGTGTATCTGTCTGTCTAACTATGTATATCTGTCTGTCTGTCTCTCTATCATCTGTGTCTATCTGTCTGTCTATCTGTCTGTCTGTCTGTCTGTGTGTCATCATGTCTTCCTCTCTGCAGAGGCAGGTCTCAGGCGAGGTCCGTATGCAGCCGCAGGACAGTTTCATCAATCCCATCGCCATGACGATGGCCACAGTGGGCATGGGAGTGTCCCTCTACAGCGCCAGGCAGATGGTGGACAGGGTCCATCTCAAACAGCCGGCCGCCTGAACAGACGAGCCCTGACCAACCATAGCAGACAGAGTGAAGATCAGTGCAAGCTACTTATAATCCCAGTGGTTGGCTCATTCACCAGACTGCTGCCCGGCTCCACGGGCGCGTCGGATGACAGATTGTTGTGTGACAGATTGTTTGTTTGTGTATGTTGGAGAAGGTGTGTGTTGGAGGATGTTGAGAGAACTTGTATTTGTGTTGTTGCTTGAAGGAAAATGTTAAGTGTCCTATAGGAGGAAAATGGCAACGTGAATCATTGTTCAACCCCCAACAGGCAGATTTGCGATTTGTATGAACTCACCAGTCCTTCTACTTCACTTCTGTGATCACAAGATTTGTAAGCAAATCTCAAATCTCAAAATATTGTCTTGCAGTTTTGACCATTGTCTGCATATTTGTCGCAGAAAACCTTTGAACACCTTTAAGTGGACTACAAATTTCATTAGCGGTTGTATTTGTATGCATCTCAATGTTATAATTTGACCTGCGACCTTTGCCATTCCCTGTACTTTTACAATGCCACAACAAAATTAAGTAGACCTATATTTGGTTGCAACAGAAAAACTGATATAAATCTGGAGGGACTGCTCACCACATATTAGTTTAGTTTATTTGCTGATGTTAGTCACACACACACATATCCTTTAATGTATTTCAATGAACTTAATATCATTCATCAGCCCTTTGTACTTTAGCACCTTAACGTGTTGGATTTAGATTGTACAGTGCAGTACAGTGTTCAGTACATCCCAAAGCAAAGCATCGCCCCTTGAGCATTTGTTATGATTTACTAAGCTGAACACAATGTTTTTTATTGGTGCATAATTAATTTTCTAAATGATATCACATTTACTTATAATTTTTTGTTCAATGTTTACAATAGGTTGTAATGAATGAAATGGTAGTAAACGCCAAATGCCACTAAAAGACAGTTGAATAATTTACTTTGTCTGGTAATCTGATGCAATGCAGTAGCTAATCAATAACCATATGTTTGTGTCTGTGCACAGACTTCTGCATATTAACGTTTTGAAGTAGTTATGCATCATTAAAACAGCGTTATGTCTCTGTAGCTCTGTCCATGTGGAAAGCACTGTGGAGACAGATATTGTCAGATTGCCGGGCGACTGCACAGACTGTATGGAGCGATTCATGTGAATGAAGCTCGGAGAGGGGAAGTTATTTTACCATGAGGCTCTGACATGAACGAGATGCCATGAGGGAAGTCACATGTTCTTCTTCTTCTGTGTCCCTGGGTCAGGTTGTTCTTGCCTGGACCTCCATGGGTACATTTACAGAGTAGAGAGAAGATAATGGCTGTGGAACTAATAAACAACTGTAGATCTATGTGTCCATTAGCCTCCATATTCCTTCGCCTTCAGGAAGCTCAGCCAGATGAGAAGAGGAGGCTTGATGCCGTGGGAACCAGCCATGTTGTGTTTAATAAAACGTTGTAGCCTAATCCTTCTGATTGTGACTGTTGGTTTTACTAATACTACTGTGGTTGGGGCAGATGGGCACGGAGAGGGCTTATAGCAGACAGTGAATTGTGAACATTTCATTTCTTTTGAACTAATCTATGAAGCTATTTCAATGACCAATTTGCCCCAGTGACCCGTGAAAGAGTTGTTAGGAGAGTAACTGCAGTTAAGTCAGGCCAGCATAGTTACTTAATGCTTGAAATTGGACTTCCAAGTCACTTTCTCATGAAAAAGAGCCACACCGTACCAGTGAAGAACCAACTCTCGTTGAATTCTTGTTCACCGGTTCATCATAAGTCTGCCCTGTTTTAGGCACTCCAATGAAATAAACACAATCCAAATATTTGTTCCCAGAACTGAGCAGATCAGCTCGCTGTCTGAGGCTGGCAGGCTGCAGACTGACTGCAGGCTGCAGACACTATTGTCCTCATGCCTCATTCAGCAAACTGTGATGGAAACATTTGGAAGGGATACAGTCATTTAATTAATACAGGCATTAAACTTGGCCAAGAATAGAAGGATAATATGAAAGATGGCCAAGATGTGTGTGCGTGCGTGTGTGTGTATTGGGGAGGAGCTGCCTGGTGGTCGCTCCTCCACTCCAGCAGATGTCACTTTATCACTGGTTGAGTTCTGGATGAACCGCCTGCTGGAGTAAAAAGAGAGAGTAGCTTTTCTTTGGTCGTGTCTCTCTGCTGGATCCAAGTTGCAGCAGGTCTGGATCAACCAGGCAGAAATCTAACCGGTTCTTTAAATCCAGCTCTGCTGGCAAATAAGAAACGCAATGTTCTTTGGAGACGCGAATCACTGATGACATGAATGCATTTGCTTGTCCACGCAAATAACGCCATCGTTTGTTTAACTACAGCTGTGGTGCGTAATTTCAAGATGTCTAGGGAGTCTGTGCGTAAAAGTGCGGGCTTCTCCCGGGCGCACCATCATCACTTCCCCTACTATCGTCATCTTCATCGGATCTCGTGTTAATCAGGAGGGGCTGACCATTTCGCCTGGCTTTGAGTTACCTGTCAGACCATCTGAAAATGGCTGTGCTCCTCGGCCCAGTCGATTCTGGCCAAAGAAGTTTCCGTCTACGTGCCAGCGGGTTCGTGTTACTGCTCGTGTGCGTTATCACTGCCTCCGCGAGTCGTGGTGTCTCAAGCAACGGGACGTCTACAAGCCCAAACCCAGTGACAGAGGAAGACCAAACCAATTCCTCCCATCACAAAAAGGCTTTCCCCGTCCTGTCGTTCAACTACGAGCACATCAGGACGCCTTTTGAGATCAGCCTTTGGATCCTCCTCGCCCTGCTGATGAAACTTGGTGAGTGCTCTGTCTCGAAATGCCCTTGTGGGGGGGGGGTTACAGTCTGCTGATGGTGTTTCCATAAACCGTTCCAGTTCTGTTCCAGTGCCACAAACTTATTTCAGGACAGGCCTGGTGGTGGGAGGGTAACTGGCCCCGTGTTGGGGGTGAACAGACTTGATGAGGGGGTTCAGAGCAGTGGTTCAGACTAGTTGAAAGGGTAAAATGGAGGTTGTCAGTAAGTAAGCTCTTTCCTGTGACCTTCAGCCCGTATTTACCTCGGACACATCAACACTCATCGGATGTTTCCAGTTCCATTTGAGATATTTAGCTGGTAATCTTTACCCAGAGTGCCCTGCAAAGAGCGAGCAGGTCAGCGTCTTGCTCAAAGACACTTCAGCAGGACACGTGGCCGTTGCAGGGAGTAGAACCTGTGACTTTTCCGTTACGGGACAGTCTCGGTAAACCACCGGGGGCCTCCCTGCCACGTCTTGTACATCGCACAACCCATTCTACAGACCGTCAAAGGGATTGGCTGTTCAGGGGTGTGGGCAGAGATGATGGTGGTTGGCCTGGGGAGTCACTCCTGTGGTTTCTGATTGGCTGAGTAAGACGGGTGAAGCGCCCAGGCTGCTTATCTAGTTGTCCAGCTGTCTTTCTCTCAGGGCTGGTCCGACTTCCTGCCCTAGTGCACCGCTCGGTAACAAAGACCTCAGTGTGTAAACACAAAATGGAGAGGAGGGGGCGAGGACACTGTAGAAACCGTCTCAGCAACAGTCGTGTGTCGTCGAAACTGAATGCCAAGGCCTCGTTTGCCAGAGAGAGGAATTTAACAAACACACTCTGTATGAATTGCACTAAATAAGAGCATGAGGACATTATGACTGTGCACCTGTCAGAGGAACACACTGCTCCCGTCTGCAGCCTGCTGGTCCTGCATGCAGCGACGTCCTCAGGCCAGACAGAGCTGCTGCTGTTTTATATTTCATGGGGAGGATGCAGCCTCAATGCCGCAGTGAACCGCACACGATTGAGCGAGGCATTTGGTTGTGATTCCAAATTGCCGCTCTGATGCACATAGTGATCGCATGCTGAATGTGTCTATGTAGAGTGATGTGTTTGGTCTAATGTCTGGTTTATGTGTTACACACTGTCCCTTTGCACTGCATATGAGGTCCTGCTGTCCCTGCACCATGTGTGCCGGTACTTGTATTACTACATCGGTCATTGATATGTCCCTGCACCAATATCACAAAGACCGTTTCCTGTGCGTTTATTGTACGCGGTGACTCTCGTTCCGATTTTCTTTTCTCTCTGTGAACTGGATTTGACTATATTTTGGAGTAAAAACGCGGAACACTCTCTCCTGCTTCTTCCTTCTCCGTCTCTAGGCTTTCATATTATCCCCCGAGTGTCCAGTATCGTCCCAGAGAGCTGTCTGCTGATCGTTGTGGGCCTGCTGGTGGGCGGGATCATCAAGGCCATCGGCGAAAAGGCCCCCGTCCTCGACTCCAAACTCTTCTTCCTCTACCTGCTGCCTCCCATCATCCTCGATGCCGGCTACTTCCTGCCCATCCGGCCCTTCACGGAGAACATGGGCACCATCCTGGTGTTCGCGGTGGTGGGCACCCTGTGGAACGCCTTCTTCATGGGGGGGATGATGTACGCCGTGTGTCAGATCGAAGGGACCCACCTGGGCAGCGTGGATCTGCTGTCCTGCCTGCTGTTCGGCTCCATCGTCTCGGCCGTGGACCCCGTGGCCGTCCTGGCCGTGTTCGAGGAGATCCACATCAACGAGCTGCTGTACATCCTGGTGTTTGGGGAGTCGCTCCTCAACGATGCCGTCACTGTGGTGAGTGGGGGGGAAGACTGGTGGTACTTTCAGTAGCTGGGGATTTATAACGGAGACCTTGTTAGAGCTGTATGCAGAGATGTGTTGTGTTTTTTGCATTGCATCCAAAATACAGTAAATAAAAGAATATGGAACGTTGTAATTTCACGAACTCCTCTCCACCATGCAGGTTCTCTACCACCTGTTTGAGGAGTTTGCCCATGCTGGGACAGTGACCGTGGTCGACGCCCTCCTCGGCGTGGTGTGTTTCTTCGTGGTTTCGCTGGGAGGCGTCATGGTGGGAGCCTTCTACGGCATCCTGGGCGCCTTTACTTCCCGCTTCACTTCACACACCCGTGTCATCGAGCCCCTCTTCGTTTTCCTCTACAGCTACATGGCTTACCTCTCTGCCGAGGTCTTCCATCTTTCGGGGATCATGTCGTGAGTAGAGCTTATCAGCCCACAGTGTCTGTACTGACCGATCAACACTTGACCTACGTTTGAGATACCCTTGTATAGATAATGCTATTCTTGTGAAATGAAAAATAAACGCCTGCCTGTCTCAGTCAGACCTGAAAATAATTTGTAACGTGTGTTTAACCTGCTTGTGGTGATTTGTGCCGCATTCCCCCCCGAACAGGTTGATAGCATGTGGCGTGATGATGCGGCCATATGTGGAGGCCAACATATCCCACAAGTCCTACACCACCATCAAATACTTCCTGAAAATGTGGAGCAGCGTGAGCGAGACGCTCATCTTCATCTTCCTGGGTGTTTCCACAGTGGCTGGTCCTCACGCCTGGAACTGGACCTTCGTTGTTCTCACTGTCGTCCTCTGCCTCGTGTCAAGAGTACTAGGTCAGTACAATGAGAAACGGACGTGTTCAAATACTGTATTTGATCTGTATGTTGAGCTTCTTGTCCCATCTCAGCCTATAGTTGTTGTTGTTTTTTAAGTATACCTGTATTTTTATGATAATATTACTGTTACATGGTCTTATTAATGCACTAATGAAGCCAACAGTGCAAGTGTTCCTTTTATTGTAAACTATTGATAATTTGTTTGTCTTTTTTTTTCCAGAGCACTTTTTGTAACCTTCTTCTTCTTCTTCTTCTTCTTCTTCTTCTAGTTATTGTTATTATTGATTATTGGTGTTATCTGATCTGTGTATTTCAGGAGTGGTTGGCCTCACTTTCATCATAAATAAATTCCGTATTGTAAAGTTAACCAAGAAGGACCAGTTCATCGTGGCCTACGGTGGCCTGCGAGGTGCCATCGCCTTCTCACTGGGGTTCCTGCTGACCAATCACAAAATGAAGAACATGTTCCTCACAGCCATCATCACAGTCATCTTCTTCACTGTTTTTGTGCAGGTGAGTGTTCTAGCATTGTGCTTATTTCTGCACAGATGCCAGTATTTGCATTTGTGTGTGTGTTGTTGAGTGAGTGAGTGAGAGAGCTATTATCCATTCGTCATCAGTCGTGGTTCTGTTTTTTCATGGTTCTGATTTCAGGGTATGACAATCAGGCCTCTGGTCGACCTCCTGGCAGTGAAGAAGAAGAAGGAGAGCAAGCGTTCTATTAATGAGGAGATTCACACACAGGTGAGGTCACGACGTAAAAAGGTTCCCATCATTTTATCTGATATTTGATGTATTTATTTTGTATGTGTTGAAAAGACAATAAAAGACAAAACAGCACTCTGTAGTCAAATTTGGGTGGAACATTCAGTTATAGTACAAGACATAAATGGTCAAAATCAAACTTCTGTTCATTTGGCTCTTTATTAAACCCTTTTTTTATACATTGTTGATCATAATGATGCAACTTCTGCTAAAATAACTGCTGATAAAAACTTTTCCTTTTTCCTTTAGTTCCTGGATCATCTCCTCACAGGAATCGAAGATGTCTGTGGTCATTATGGACATCATCACTGGAAAGACAAGTATGGTTGCCTTAATACAGTCATCTGTCACGTCCCTGTTATTATGGTTTACTAGCAAATATCAAAGTCACAAGGAAACGGCATTTCGATTGGTGTCTGGCTTCGGTAATTTGGCGTATTTCCGGTTGAAACAGGATGTAATAATAAAATAATTAATATGTAATAATGTAACAACTCGAGTTATTACATTCTTATTCTTTGGAGTTATGACATTATTAGCCAATATTGTTGTTACATCATCGGTTAAAAATGTTACATGCCTTATGTGATGTTATTACATTATCTGGAAATGTATTACAGGTTTTTATTGCATTTTTAACCCATTCAGAGGGACATTTTGACATTATTTTATTACATTTTGACAGGTTATTACATTATCCGGCAGTCATTACATTATCAGTTGCCACACTGCAGTGCCCCCTCTCCTTTTTTTTAATATAAGGGTTGAAAAATGGTATGGGTTCAAATGATTGCTGCATCTCTGTCTCTCTCCGATCTTTCCGTGACTGTCAACAACATACTATTTAATAAAGCGGAAATGTCATTTTCTCCCGTCCCCAGGCTGAACCGCTTCAATAAGACCTATGTGAAGAGGTGGCTGATTGCAGGGGATCGCTCCACCGAGCCCCAGCTGATCTCCTTCTACAACAAGATGGAGATGAAGCAGGCCATCATGCTGGTGGAGAGCGGAAGCTCGGCCAAGCTGACCTCCGCTCTGTCCTCCGTCTCCATGCAGTGAGTAACAGCTGATCGCTTTGTTAATATGATGTTTTGTTTCTTTTCTTTTACAGTCACAGCTTTTTAAAAACTTTATCAGAAATGTCAGAACTACATTGGTATTGATCAACAACCCCATCAAACCCCTGCAGATATACTGTATTATGGTCATTTTGTGCTATGGGGCAGCAACAATATGACTTACTGCTCCTTTATGAAAGCGCCTTAACAACGCTTTGCGATGTGTTTCCACAGGAATATCCAGCCAAGAGGGCAGCCCAGAGGACGGGTGATACCCAGGATCTCGAAAGGCAGAGAGGAAGAGATCAGGAAGATTCTGCGAGCCAACCTGCAGAGGACCAGACAGAGGGTAAGAGACACAACTAAAGCTAGTCTGTCAAATGTGTCATCCAGCCGTAAGAGCGTTATCACAGGTATGCCCATTAGTTGTCAGAAAGGTCCACTAATCTGCACTTGGTCTAATAGTACTTGCAAATAAATCTGAAGTGTTTGTTTAGCCTGCTTGAAGTACCAGTTGGGTGGCGTTAACCATGTTAGGAGAGTTCCGATTCTTCCAGGCGAGGTTGCAATCACAGAAAAATATACTGCATTAACATTCAAATACTTTTCTGCAATTGTTAATACTTTCTGACACTCGCCTTAATTGCTCCTGTCTGCCCTCAGCTGCGCTCCTACAGCAGACATGATCTGCTGATCGACCCGTTTGAGGATAATGTGAGTGAGGTTCGCTTCAGGAAGCAGAGGGTGGAGATGGAGAGGAGGGTGAGTTTCAGCAGTGACTGTGATTCCAACATTTGCGAGTGCTTGAGTTGTTGAAACAGAGGAAACTCACGCTTCTTCTGTTTTATTCATTGTAAGTCACTTTGGATAAGAGCATTGGCTAAAATCTAAATATATCTTGACTTTCTATAATTTGATGGTTGGTTGTGATTTTAAGACATGAAACCTTTAAGGTGCGTCCTTACATACTTTTGCGTATCGTTCACAGATGAGTCACTACCTCACAGTTCCTGCCAACCGCCAGGAGGCGCCGCCGCTGAGGAAAGTCCGCTTTGAATCGGGTCAGTTAAAGATGCAGTCCGGAATTTATTTCACCGTAGAAATTATGTCAAGTCAGGTTTATTTTGTAATCACAGTTACAGTCTCAAAGGGCTTCGCAACGGCCACATTATGAAAACAAGAAATGAAAATGACCCCTAACCTTAGACCCTGAACTGAGGACGAGGAAGACCTATCCTACGTGTATGTGAATCTGGTATTAACCACTGAGTGCTAATATACAACTATGTACAAAGAGTGCCAACAGTGTCCTCAGTGCCCGTTCATGTAATTCTGAAACGCAGGTGTATGTGAAGCTGGCATGGCACTACTGGTTAGCTGCTTGTCAGTGGTAAGCCTACTACAAGTCGAGGGCTTTCCAGCAACCTCTAGCAGAGATCTGTGTAGAGTTTCTATCGTAAGCCTCAGCTTGTAACCCCTGTCACCTTACACACAACCGTGCCTGCTATGATGAACAAAGAAGTTGTCATGGAATACTCTGCCTTTTATTCCACCTACAGTTTAGCTCAAAAAACGTCTCGGGGTGCAAAGCAGCTAGAAGCTCGAGCACCATAACAGCCCAAAGTAAACCTCACTGAAGCCTAAAAAATAAGCGCTCGGTCACCTTTTTTTCACCTGCCTGGGTGGACAAGAGAGGATCGAGTTCTAACGTGTCACTGCATCCTGTCTGTTTGTCAGACCACCAGGTTTTCAGCTCTGGAGGCGATGAGCACAGAGTCCCCAGCTCTCCGGATGCCGTCAGCCTGTTGGAGGAATCATCCCAGAAGCCCAATCAGAGGAGCCCAGACCGAGCCAAAGGGGACGCTGCACTGAGGGCGAACGCAGCAGACAACCAGGAAGAGCAACTGAAAGTATCACGCTGCCTTAGTGACCCCGGGCCAAATAAGGATGAGGATGAGGATAGCTCCTTCCTTTCATGATGAAGCACATGAAGTACTTGGACGTAGAGATGAAAACGGAGGATACATTCTCCTCGTCATGATCTCCTGTGTAATCAGTCGTATTCAGTGAATGGAGACACATTAACCTGCATGGGAGTCGTAGCAAAGCTAGATATTTATCATTTGAATATGTGCCATTATCATTGTTTTTCATGGTTTCTGTGATATGAGACGATGTACATTATTTACCAGTGTTTTGGATTTCTCTTTTTCACAAGTTAGGATTTTTTATCATGAAATGTATTATGAACGCATGCGTCACTGACCGCTTGTGAGAGCGGTCTGTCAGCATTTTGTGTCTTAACAAGCAGACTTGCATCAAATGCTACTCACAAATAATTCTGAACGTTTGTTTTAACCTACTTGACCTACCAGATGGGTGGGGTTTCCCCCCCACCAAGGACAATATCATGTATAACTAGTCCATTTAGTATACTTTTCTGTGATGGACAACTCACTTGACACTGTTTGAAGTGTCCCGACCCATCTGCTGCTCCAAGAAGGTTGAAATAACTCAAGCCTGCAAATACTGTTTGACCCAAGTCTGTGAACAAGCTTTGCACTGTATTTCTGGCTGACAACATCGCTGCATGAATGATCAATGTTTTTCTCAGGGACTGCAACATGGCAAAGAGTATTAACAGATACCCTTTGCAGAAAGAAAAAGAAGGGTTTTATTCCACTGTGATCCATCTAAAATGTTACTGTTTTGTAAGCTAAGGTGCTTTGATGGCTAATAATCTCAATAATATTCCATAATATGTTTTACTTTCACGCCGGTGATCATTTTGTCAAAGTAGGCCATGTATCACATTTTTTAAATGCCAGATATCTCATTTTGGGATGAAACTGTTCTTGTAACTGAGTGTACATCATGTGTCCCCTCCCTGCACAGTATTGGATATGCCTGAGCTTTTGCTGCTTGCAACATGTTTGCCTTAAAATGTATTGCTTTTTTGTGTGCCAAGTATTTTTATATTTAAAAAAGAATATTCTGTTGAACTGAAGCTGTTACACATTTGTAAAGTGAAGGAAAACTTTAATGTGTGTGTCTGAAATAAAGATTTTGTCATTGTCTAAGTTTAGTAATAATGTGCAATGATTTTCATGGATTTTGTAAGTAAATGATAAGCTGTATTGAAAGTATTGAAGGTTTCTTAAGATAAGCACCCTCCTGACATCAGAGACCTAATTACACCTGCACAATACATTATTAGTGCAACTGCCTTAGCACAACAACACATTATCTATTTATCTGCATCGGCCCAATAACCCCTCGTTCAGTACTAAACATATCATCATCCTCAACGTCATATCTTGCGGTCATGTAGATTTAATCCCAATCTCTAAAGACATTATAATACAGCATGTGACTGAAGACCAACAGGAAACCTGCCATGACTCTCACTGGAAAGTCCACTTCAAATAACAGGAAGTTTGAAGTCCCCAACATGCCAACCACCAGAGTGTGAGGGGATTATGACAACGATTAAGTCCCCAACATGCCAACCACCAGTGTGTGAGGGGATTATGACAACGATTAAGTCCCCAACATGCCAACCACCAGTGTGTGAGGGGATGACAACGAGAACAACAAACCTCCTCAGGCAGGCAACGTAACCAACACTCACCAGCAGACATGGACTTCAACGGCACCTGGAAGGTTTATTCTGACGAGAACCTTGAGGAGTTCCTCAAAGCAATAGGTGAGATTTTCAAGAATATTAAAATTTTCAATTTGTCTGTGTGTGTGTGTGTGTGTGTGTGTATACCATCATGTCTTTTTGATATATCTTCAAGCTGTACATGAAATGGTGCTCAAAATGCACAAGGATTTCAAACCTGTGTTAGAGATCGAGCAGAAAGGTGAAGTCTTCACCTTTACGATGAAGAGTCCCCTCTGCACCAAAGTCAACTCGTTCAGCCTTGGAAAGGAGGTAGAAATCACTACTTTGGATGGGAGGAAGCTCAAGGTAACTCAATAGCAAGTAAAAAGAGCATGTTCTGTATGACGTAGACAGACATTTCCCTCAGTGATGGTGGCTCTGCAGTGATGCACTCTGCTCCCTTTTCGGTCACGACCAGTGCACTGTCAGGGAGGAGAACGGGAAGCTTATCACTGTAACAGATAAGTTCACCTCTGTCCGAGAAATCCGAGGGGAGGTCATGGTTGAGGTCAGAGACTTTGCTTTTATTCAAAAATTGCTGTACAATACTTTGAAGTCGCTCAAGTTCAAGAGATGAGATTATATGTGTGAGAAAGAAACTCGACCCTGATTTTCTTTACAGAGATGTGAACTAGTGATGCTACTGATCATAATGTGCTCTCTCTCTCTCTCTGCTCCCTCGCCCCTCCAGACTCTCACTGCTGGCTCTGTAACAGCCGTCAGTAGAAGCAAACGAATCTAATCAACACCAAGCACCACACGGATGCTCTCAAGACCTTCTCGGCTTCAAACAAGGGGCCATGAGGAAATAAATGTAATTAAATAAAAGAATGTATGAACAAGTAAACACAGATTCCTGTTTACATTCAATATACAGTGTACACTACTCACACCACAGTCCGCGGACAGATGATGCAGGAGGAGTCTAGACAGTACTGCCGGTAGAGGGCGCTGTGGGGATTTCCCCCTTTTGTTTGAGAGGTCAAATAAATAGCGAGAAAGGCGCGTTGTGAATGCGCATGCGCCGCAGCGTTGCAGAGTCCATTTTCTCTAAACAAACTCAGCAGTGAGTGTAGCGACATTACCCCGAACATTACACGGCGTATTGTCATGGCCAGATACATGAGGCCTCCAAATTCATCTCTGTTCGTCCGAAATATCTCCGATGAGTCCAGGTGAGTCCAGATTTAAGCTCGGTTCGGACCACGAACCACGCTGCAACTAATGTTAGCGTTAGCTTGCTAAGTTAGCTAACAAGCTAACTAGCCAAGTGGCCCAGGAGTTCACGTTAACCAAGCGCGTGCCGTGGTGCTTCATGTGAGAAATCTTGTGGTTTCTTTGATAACATAACGTTTATTTAACGTTGCAGTCTGTGCACGTTATCCTATTTCTTAAAAGTCGTTCCTATAGCAGTATATAATATACTCTGCAGGAACATATAGCAGAGTGTAATTCATATCACTGGCTTACTAAAGGGAAATTATAAATTACCCTTGAGGCCTAAACAGTGGCCCATATGTACAAAGGTTACCAAGTGCCAATGTTGTCAATATATTTTGTGCAAGTTCATGTTGATGCAACTAACACAATGTGATGTTTGTGGTGGAAAGCACATGCATTGTTTGTCCTAACGTTAGTAGTTATTTTCCATACTACTATATATGTTTTTAATATTGTATGACCTGTGCACACTAGACACAATCAGTTATTCTGGCTTTGCTAAAAGGTTATACATTTGAAATTAATGGCACCGAATGGAGAAACATGTCAGTCCTAGACTTGAGTAGGTGGGTTTCACATTGCACTGCATGTTGCACACCAAGTTTGCCTATCTTAACCCACTCACCAGTAGCTCTTCCAGGTGTTGTTATTGGTTGATCATATATATATATAGTTAGTCTTACCAGTTGAGTCATACTTGTATTTACGGTGTTCAGGCCTGAGGATTTGCGGCGTGAGTTTGGCCGCTATGGGCCGATAGTAGACGTCTACATCCCACTTGACTTCTATACACGTCAACCAAGAGGATTTGCATACATTCAATATCCTTTTCTAATGAGTGAGAAGGTTTCATTCAAATGTTTTCTTGACTCATGTTAACAAAGTTGTTTTAATTTCCTTTCAGCAGAGAAGATATGTTGTGATATTGTATTTTGCCTGCACATAATATATATATTAATATCTAACTTTAAATTTTTCTGTCATTGCTTCAGAAAAAGTAAAAGCATCCAGTTGTGGGACCCGCCACACAGAGAGAGTAACAAAGACCCGTATAGAGTAGCTGTAAAGACAAGTCACACAGACCTTCAGGAACAGAGAAAGGGAAAAGGTTGAAAAGAGTGTAAAGCATGAAGACGAAAAGGGAGGACGGAGACAAAGCTTGGATATGGCGGCAAAGAGTGGGGAAAATGAAAGAGGTTAAAAGAGGAAAAGGCAAGCAGGAAACCCAAGTCCCTCTGGGAGTCGATAAAAGAGTGTAAAGATCAAGATGAAGTTCAAAGTCAAGCATGGTTAAGGTAACATGCCCGAATTATTTTGTATCCTCTCAAGACAAATCCACAAATTTGACATGACAACAAAATCAGTTGTCAGTGTGATATCATTGACATTTAAATTTTAATCAAAACACAATTTAATGAACTATGAATGTATTTAATTTGATTTTTTTATATATATATTTGTGGTGTCGTGATCCCTTAGACAACAACTTGATGTATTTAAAATGCTTGCTTCATCTTTTATCTCTACAAAAAAGTTTTTTTTAAAGAGTGTTCCTATCAATCAGATTTTTTTCTTGTTTATCCTGTTAAATGATATGTAATTCCTGGTAAATTTGAACTGTTTTGCATTGTATATGGGGCCATACTAAATGTTAAACTAAATGTTTACTTTTGTCCTAAATGCATATCAATAGTTTTACTCAAATTATGAACTTGTGACATGAGGGGAAATAGATTTTTCTTTGCTCATTTTAGCTTTCTGAGAAATTTTTTTGTATTTACATTTGTGTGGCCTTACTAATAAAAAATGGAGAACAAACAAAACCCTTAACAACCCAGCATGTTTGAAGACGTGCGTGATGCGGAGGATGCTCTTCACAGCCTCGACAGGAAATGGGTGTGTGGCCGGCAGATTGAAATCCAGTTTGCCCAGGGTGACAGAAAGAGTAAGCGTTTTCATTTCTTTATTTCTGCATCCAAATATTCTCACACAAAATACTTGTGCTGTACTTTAAAATCTGATGTGACTGCCAATGGGAAGATATAAGATTCACTGCATGGTCCCCTAGGCAAAGTGATACTTGCTGCATATAAGCAACACAGTACTGTAGCAATAATACCCGAGAGGGCGTTATTTGTTATATTTATAGATATGACGTTAATGCAATAAGTACAACACTGAGCAGAGTACTGTAGGCAGCACCAAAGTACCTAGAATCACAGTAAAAAAAACATCCTCAGTGGTATTATGGTTTTAATACTCTGGTAACCAATGCATGTGCTCTGTCAGAAATATTTTCTTCATAAATAAGTGTGCTAGCGCTTTATAGGTGCTCGAGGGGTGGGGATGGGAGGTATGTAAGATTGGAGTGAGTGAAACTACGTTGACTTTAAAAACTCCACCTGTTAACACCAACGTGCTGTGGTAGCCCAGTGTTGTAACTAAGAGAACTGCTGAACAAAATATTTAATTAATGCGTTGACTTGGTTACAGTTAGAAAATCATACACCAACCTAGAGCGGGCTCACGCCTGGAGTACGAGTGCACACTATTTCCATGTATTGTTCTGCGCGGTCTAAACAGTGTGTACCGTACTACTTCTGCGCACTGCAAAATGCATTACACACGAACAAATGAATGAACGAACCAATGAACACACAGAGCCCGGCTCTTATAGAGGTGCTCCAGACTGAGCACCTAAAAAAACAGGAGAATACAAGAAAGATTGCTATTGGACGTCCCAGAAGGGTCAAAGAATGCAACGGAGACACTCTGATTGAGTCCTTGACCCGTTCACACTGTAAGAGCCGTGGTCCCGACCAAACGTCAGGATCACCTCTCAGAATCAGGGATTTTCTTCCCAATCTCAAACAATTTTCTGGGATGGCCAAAATCGGGGCTAAAATTCTGTAGTCTGAGCCTAAGGAGCTCCCTTGTTAGCATATGAGTTGGCATGGCAGCCAGTATCCCATCAGCATGGAAGTGTCTTTGACCAGTCAGATTGCTTGGCTGAAACTTCACATTGTATAAAGTATGGCACTTCCAATAAATACATGCATTTTCCCCCCCCTTTGGGCTGACCTTTCTCTCATCACTATGTTGTGCGACAGCACCGGGTCAGATGAAAACAAAGGACAGATCTCCAAGCAGGTCTTCACGGTACGACGACTATGACCGGGACAACCGACGCCGACGTTCCCGCAGCCGCAGCTATGACAGATACAGATCACGCAGCCCCTCTCATGATCGCCGGCCCAAGCGGTCTGAGAGTCCTAGAGAGTGAGTTTTCTCTTAGCAACTTGTCAGTGAAGAGTTGTCCTGCACTATTATGCTACGAACCACCTTTGTTTTTATTGAATGCTTGATAAAAAGGGAAAAGAAAAATTCTTCTCAATTTTTTTTTTTTTAGGTCTCGTGGACGGTTGTATGGAAGAGGAAGAAGCAGGAGTCGCGAGGAAGACAGGTGAACCTTCTATTAAGCTTAATTGTTCTCCACAGTGAAACTGGTGGAGGGACTATGTATCGGCCCCGGGTCCGTCCGTCCGTCCATCATTAGATGTAATTTGTTTGGCACCTGTCTTCACTGTCTGCATTGGTCATGGTCATTTCAGACCTGGGTCAAAAGGTATTGCAAATACATTTGATGTGTTTTAGCATACTTGGGTGCCAAATGGTGGGATTTTACATGTAGGACACTGTAGGATTAAGTGAGTGCCAGAAATATATGATAATCACAGAAAAGTATTTGAATGTCTCTTTGGTGTACTTCTCATGTGATTGACAACTTGCCTAACACAGAGTTGTCCAGATACGATAAACTACACCCATCCGGCATTCAGTGCAGGTTAAAACAAACTCTTAGGAATTATTTCCAGTGTAAATATGTCACCATGTGAGTTCATACATTCCTGCCCAATGTCACCAAGACAAATTCCTGCACATTTATTGTACTTGGCTAATAAAGTTATTCTGATTAGTTTATTCATGCTTAGCCTCACAGCATGATCTCCAAAGGCTGTACGATGTGTTGCTTTGCAATCAGTGTTCTCTTTCACAGCCAGTTTTTTGTTCATCTCCTCTCTTCAGATGCAGGCCAAGGCCTCAAAGAGAATCCAGAGGGAGGTCTCGATCCATGACTCCACGAGAGAAACCCCACCCAGCCTCAACTTCCAATTACACCGAGAATGAAGTGCGAGGAACACATTCCCCTTCCCGCTCCAGGTCCCGTTCCATATCAAGATCTCGTTCTCGGTCCCGATCTTGGGCTGGATGCAAGTCAGGAGGACATTAGAAAGTATCTGCTCCCTCCTCTAACCCTCATTCTGGCAAAAGGACTGGGGTATCCATTTTTAAAAGAATGGTAATTTGTCAACAACAAAAAAAAGATTTGTTTGTATGAAATGATCTTTCTGTGTTTTTGAAAAGGGATGACATGAATGTGATGTCCCACTGAACCAGGTCTGGAATGCTTATTTTTTTGTTCCGCTATCTTAAGAACGATGCCGGTGCTTTGCTTGGTTTTATTAAATCACTTCGGTAATGTTTGCCTCAAGGAATGTCAAGACACATTTCAGCAGCTTCCATGTTCAGGGGCAGTCAGCCAAGAGGAATCTCTATTGCCTTTTTTATATACAGGAAATGATGAGTTGTATTCCCAAACCCTATATATCCAAACCAGTATCTCAAAAATGTGAGAATCCAGTTTGTTAAAGTGTTAGGTTTTTCTTTACCAATGACTTAAATTACCAACTATTGTTTAAAATGTGCTGTAATTTGTTTTAATTTTGTGTTATCAATCATTTTCTGTAGGAGTAGGTGCCACTTTTTTCAAATGGTTTGTCATTTTGGAACAGCTCTCCAAATATCATTCTGAAAAGGGGAAGAAATTCCTCTTTCATGTTTACACGGCTCTGTTAATGGTTTTCCAGAATGAAGCGTGTCACTATTTGCATGTTTTATCCTCCTAACCTTCTATCTTTAGTTATTTGTTGGGGAAAAAAATAAACATTTTGAGAGTAATAAATGGATATGTCTGGGAAACTGTGTGTGGCATCAAATTTTTATATGAATTCAAAGTCTACTTTTATTTTTACTTCTAATTCAGGTAAGGTTGACAAAGCATGCATGCTCTTTTTAAGCCATGCCCTGCTTCACATTCATACAGTTACACACATCAACACATAGGAGCTTCCTAGTAACTGGAGTTACATGGAGAGAGTGTATTATTAGGACTAATAGTAGAACCACAGTCCTGCTGCTGGTTATTGTGCAGCTCCACTGGAGCAGCTGAGGATGAAGTGCCTTGCTCAAGGGCTGTTCTGCGGTAGTAGTTCGGGGAGGGACGAGTATATGCCTCCATGGAAAGCTGACCAGCACAGTCTGTCAAGTGAGCCATGCCCATTGATTTCCAGTTAATGGAATATAAATCATGGTAGCTGGGAGGAACAACATAATTAGATTCACAGGGAAGCAACCATGTATGAAATCGGACATGCCCCATTGATCACGGTATTGAAAAAATACATTGATCGAAAAAGAACAATGGTAGTGTGGAAGCTCGTTTTTAGTTGCGTTACCAAGTACAGCTGGGATGAACTGAAACAGTAGGTCGCAAATAATCTTGCCAATTAAAAATGACAGAACCCAGATACTATATTCATGGCTGAAAAAAGCCAAATGTCCAATGTCCACAAAGGGAGCAACTTGGCCTGCTGTGTAGCTCAATGGGTAGATCAGCACAAACACTACCAGGGTTAGGGGTTTAAAGTACTTTATGGCTCTCTAGGTGGAGTTGTCCCCCTGCCACAAATATCTTCTCACTACATAACCAAACTTATGGTGGGATTTCCAATGTATGGGATTTGACTGGTCTTTAGCAGTAATATAGTGGCTGCATGTGCAGGTGGGATGAGGCTGGACAGAGGTGGTGCGTGGTCACCCAGGCTGGGTTGTGGTTATAGCATAATGGCCTGAAAGACAGACATGGTTGCAGAAAAACATGGTTAGATGCTGAGGATGACATTTCAGTTAAATTAAGGGAAAAGATGCTACGACTGTCAGCACCCTGAAAGTAAGTGGACTTGGCAAAACTGGATATTCTATAATAAGGTAAGAAATTATACTGGGGTCTGTTGTTTTTGTTTTCCAGCACTGATTCTAGCCTGTCATCTAACTGTGTAAATGCACTATTTCAGAAATAATTGATCGTATGGATTTTGAAGCACCCACAGTTGCCGTCCCACCATAGAAGATCAGAGGGCAAAGGGGCCAACCCTGTGCACCAGCTCTCCATGTTCTGACCTGCAGTACAAGGGGTGAACCGGGTTCGGGGTCCTTTGAGAGCAACCAGAAATAGGCAACAAACGATTGAATATTTTGCAACACGTTTCACCCCCAATGACTCGCAGGGCCCGTCATCACCGGCAGGACGTTCATACCGCTGCAAGGTAAATGGCAACACAACACAGCATTGATTTCTCTTCGCAGGCTATAAGTTCTGAACAACTAGAGCCAGCAGGGATCACTTTTTTCTAGTTTTCATCAGCAGTGGAGCCTGAAATCTCAAAGAGAATTACATTTTTACATTTGCGATTTTCTAGAAGAGGATCAAAAAAGATTAACCATGTACTTAGGATTGTGTTCAACAGCAGATTTTATTGCAACAGGCCTTTATCTTTTCATTTCATATCCAAAATGAAAGGTAAGTTTACTCATTTCAAACTTTTTATGAGGAAGTAAATTTGCAGTGGGCCAAACCTATCAGCTTTATACAGGACAATGTTTTTCTCTCACCATCGGTTACAATTATTGATGGTCATTTGACTATTTTGAAATGATTATGGATCACGTCTAACGGTTGTCAATTCCCATTTATTTGCAGGCGACATTTTATTAGAATGCTAATACATTGTTGTTGTAATAACTGTGTAAATATTTATTATAATTATTTTGTATATACTTAATATCAGCCGATAAGAAAATACAGCAACATTTTAAAATAATATAACAATAATACCATGGATAACACAAGAGCTTTAGTTTTGGCTTGTTGGCCTATGGATTAAGGTAGCATTGGCTGAATTACTGTAAATCTTGTTTTCACACCTTGCTTTATTTAAGTATCAACTGTTTTATAGCCCAGTAACATATTACACCCAGTACACTTAGCTTATTGGTAAAATAAGGTGATGACAAATGAAATAATATAGGCTTTCCACTCCCACAATAACAAAGCAATCACCAAACAATGTGATTTCCCCCCCCCATTGATTATAGCACTGCTCGTGTGAAAATGGGAGACTGGAACTTCCTTGGTGGGATCTTGGAGGAGGTGCACATCCACTCCACCATGGTCGGCAAGATCTGGCTGACCATCCTGTTCATATTCCGGATGTTGGTGTTGGGCGTCGCTGCAGAGGATGTATGGAACGACGAGCAGTCAGACTTCATCTGCAACACCGAGCAGCCTGGCTGCCGCAACGTCTGCTACGACCAAGCCTTCCCCATCTCCCTCATCCGCTATTGGGTGCTACAGGTCATTTTTGTGTCCTCACCTTCCCTGGTGTACATGGGTCATGCCATCTACCAGCTGCGAGCCCTGGAGAAGGAGCGCCACTGTAAGAAGGTGGCCCTTCGCCGGGAACTTGAGTCAGTGGACGTGGAGCTGGTGGAGGTGCGGAGGCGGATTGAGCGGGAGATGAGGCAGCTGGAGCAGGGCAAGCTCAACAAGGCACCACTGAGGGGTTCTCTGTTGCGTACTTATGTGGCCCACATTTTTACTCGTTCAGTGGTAGAGGTTGGCTTCATGATGGGTCAGTATATCCTCTATGGCCACCACCTGAACCCTCTTTATAAGTGTGAAAGGGAGCCTTGTCCAAATGTCGTAGACTGCTTTGTCTCCAGGCCCACAGAGAAAACGGTTTTCATGATGTTCATGCAGGCGATTGCCTGCATCTCTCTCTTTCTCAGCCTACTTGAGATCATGCACTTGGGCTACAAGAGGCTTAAGAAGGGTATCCTGGACTACTACCCACATCTTAAGGATGACCTTGATGACTACTACGTCAGCAAGTCAAAAAAGAACTCTGTTGTGCATCAGGTTTGCATGGGCACTTCTGTGGGTCGCAAGACTACTATTCCCACAGCACCAAGTGGATACACATTACTGCTGGAAAAGCAGGGCAATGGCCCGACTTACCCACTTCTCAATGCCTCCTCTGCCTTCGTTCCAATACAGGTTGCAAAGCCAGGCTCGGACAGCCACAAGGATAGCAAGGAGGTAGTGCCAAGCCCCACTGAGCACAATAGCAACTCTAACAACACAAGCAGCGAGACACGCTCTCCTCCTGTCGACAAACAGGATGAGCCAGAGGACCTCGCCCGGTCTTTGCCGCATCACGAGGAGTGTGGGAGCTCTGAGTATCCCACCCTTCCCGTAGCAGACACCTCATCATGCACAACCTTGTCAGGCATTGCAAGGAAATCACGGAGGGTCAGTCCAACCAGGAACTGCTCCACAGTGGTAGAGGGGAATGGCTCTGATAGTGGGGATTCCTACCCCGGGAACATCTGCATAAAGCCACGCAGCAGCTTTGTTGCCCCTCGACCCAGGACACTCTCTAAATCAGACCTCAAGAGACTAAGCATGTCCCAGAGCCCGGACTCTGCAGGGGAGCTGAGCTCTGCATCTCGGCACAGCCGTGAGAGTAACAGCTCTTCTCCCAACCGCAGAGTGTCGGTGGCAAGCAGTGCCAGCAGCAGGCGAGCCCCAACCGATCTGCAGATCTAAACAGACTTGTCAACATGGCAACAGAAACTCTCAGTAGGCCATGTTTGCATGCAAGTTATGTGGACACAATATTGTAGGCTACTTTTGCTTAGTGATATTCACGCTCAGACCACAATGCATTGTTTCCTTGTTTTTCCAGGGCCTAGTTTCCCAAAAGCATCTTAAGGCTAAGATGATCGCAACATCCATCTTACGAAGCCTCTTTAGTTTGTGAGGTGTTTCCGAATAGCATCTTAACGTAAGTGTGTATTGAGAAGGAAAAAACACTTCACCATGTCACCTGTAGGACTCATTGCAACTTTTTAACTTGAGATTTTAAGGTCTATTAGGCTATGTTTTTCCCACGGCGCCCTGCCAGCAAGCAAGCAGTGGGCATACAATGCCAAATTCAGGACACTCATGGACAAACTGCAACGGCGCCTGCACAAATCGGCGTTGTTAGGCACGAGCGAAGCGACTGCGCCGTGGGCTTCAATGTATTCGTGCTTGTTATATTATGTACTATTATCTAATTTATTTTTATCTTATATATTTTATTTCTTTATTAGGTCTATGGTTTTTCCCACTAATTATCTTTGTATAAAATGGATAGGTGTGGTGAAATAGAGTGGTGAATTATGAAATATTAAAATATAAAAATAAGTCTTCGGGTGCTGAGGGAACCGTGAAAAATGAGACAAAACACAAAATGGGTGGTGTCAGCGATTGATGCAACTGGAGTGGTGAGCTTCTGGAGAAGGTAGCCTACAGGGAGGGGAACAATGTATTCTCAAAAGAAATGTGCAGTGAACACAGTCATGTAGGCCTATTGTGCATTTGTCATGGTGCTGTTGTCTAGACAGCCATGTGAGAACACCTGACTAATGTGTCGTTGAAATTGACAGATTGAGAGCATAGTCTATAATAAGCATCCTCACTCCTAAATCTGAGGCTAGTTGTTCATTTTTGCTCAAGGGCAAGTATCTTTCTTCTAGAAAAAACAATCAAGGCATCATATGCCCATTGAGATAACTATATATGAGATAACAGTTGGCTGTAAGCTCTCTACAGGCGCTTTATTTAAAGCAGATATAATTGTTTCTGTTGTTTCATTTTTGTTTAGTATTTGATGTATCTGCACAATATCACATAACTTATTTGATTAATCCGTTATTATGAAACCAAGTCAACAATCACTTCAGCACCTTTCTTACTGACAGCGTCACAGGGCTTTAAGATGCACTTAACTGAACGAACCTTCGTAGGATCACACACTTAAAAACACTAAGATCGTTATTGGGAAACGAGGCCCTGGTCTGCTACAGAGATTCAGATGGACCTTTAATTCTTTGGTTGCGTGCACCAAGTCAGTTTAAAATGAAAGAACAGAGTAATGTAAACCTGAAACATAAAATCTATGATGCTGCTTTAGGCAGTAATTTACTGTTATGTAACCTGACACTTTGAATCAGCAACATTGTTTTGATGAATCCAACCCCTGTTCCAACACGTGTTTCAGTGTGGTTTGAATTCTCTATATATGACAGTCTATATCTTGTTTAATAATAATAATAATAACTATTTGTATATATACAATTAAGAGCTTTGTATACAAATAACATAATCTTAAAATAAATTCTAAAAGAAACAGGGAGCCAATGCAGGGTAGCTCAAACAGGAGTGATATGCTGTCTCTTCCTTGTTTGTGTTAAAAGTCTTGCAGCAGAGTTCTGAATAAGTTGCAATCTTTCTATTGACTTTTTTTGGAAGGCCAGTGAGTAGGGCATTACAATAATCTAACCTATAAAAGCATGAATTAGTTGTTAAAAATTGCCGGGTCTCCAAGTCTATTAAAAGGAGTGTCCCTTTTTACGCTCTGAAGGTGTGTGTGCATAATTTAGAAGGAAAACAATAAAAAAATAAGTACAAAATATCTAAAAAGCTTTGCTGTGCTGGTACTAATGGTAACATGCTTAAAATTTGCATCTTTCAATGTGATGTTTTCTATCAGATCTCAATTTCCTATCAGGCTTGTGGGCAGTGACGTGTGATTTATTGCTTTTATATGAATATTGGTTTTTTTTATTTGACACTGAGCCATGCAATTGATATCAATGATATACTTTATTTGACAAATAAAACACCATTCTAACAAATAATGTCATGAATATTTTTGTTCATCAAGTTATTTCAAATCAGTGGCTGAGTAGCTAAGCAAAATCTGTGGTTGGGAACAGAGGAGCAAGAGTCAGAACAACAGTCATTTAGAACAACAAAATGATGCCGAATGGTGCAAGACCATTTTTATTAATGAGAAAGAATAAGTTGCTTCTTGTTACATAACAAAAAACCAACAGTGATTTTACTATTCACTGTACATCCATCATTGGGTAATAAACATTTACATATTTCTACAAAGAAATGCCATTATACAACATGTTTTTTTTGTGGAAAGCAACAACTAAACCCCTCCTCTCTACTCTGCTGCTCCTTCCTCGGGCAACGGTTCATATTGCAAAAGCTGGAAAACAATATAAAAAAGTTTAAGTTTTATTTGCAACACACAAAAAAGCAGGCAGTTCTACACATTTGTGAATTTAGGAAGACATTTTACCAGCATCTCACCCTATTTCTCAGCTCTTTGTTCTCCTCCATGAGCAGGGCGCACTTCTGCTGTAGCTCAGCCAGTTCCATGCGAAGGGTGTCGGCATTGGCTGGCTCTGCCCCAGCCACACCCAGGTGGAGCTTTATGAAACTATGTAGGTGAAGGTCAACGTGTTCTCTGACTATTCAGTATAATCTGTGGTCTTAATGTAGCTTAATGGGTCAAGCTTGATGCTCACGCTACACAACAACAGTGGTCCAATTCCCTACACACTACACTACCCTGCTGCCCAATATACTGTATGTATTCGTGGTATGCAAGGTGTCGTGGATGACAGCAACACACGACGACACTTTGATCTGAGTCTGTTGTGGACAATGGTTTGTCTAGTGCAGTGACAACCCCACATCCCAAGTCAAACAGGAGTTGCTGGTTTACCAACACCAGGATACACCGATTAAGAGGCTGGATGATAACCGAGTGTGTCCAGTGAGATGACCAATGACCAATTTTACCTTACCGTGGGACATAGACCAGAATTGATTATTTCTCCTGGGCTCTATAGGCTCATAAAAACATTGCATTACTTTTGTTGTGGGGGGAAATAGGAGTCACAAACCATCATTTAAGAAACTAACATCGGTCTGTTACTCCAAAATAGTCAACTTTGGCAACTACTAACTTTGTAAAGCTGGATATACTCAAGAAAAAGGATACTCCAAGGCATTATTAGGTTTGTCTGTCTCTTCGTAAAGTGTCACTAATACTGCAAAAGGCAAATGAAATGATGATGCAGCACAATAGGGGTATTGTAAATAAATTGATGGATTTAACAACATGCACTGGTAGCAAGTTCACATGCTAAATTCTTCTGAATTGTTTATACACTTACCACTGGTGAGACTGTCAAGGACCCCAGATTTTTCAAGGTATCTTCTAAATTGTTCTCGTTTCGATTCTGAGGCCTGGAACAAATGACAATGGTTGGTTGCATTTCATATAGATATTTCTGACAGGTTTTGTCCATTGGCACAGTCAATTATTTTGGTTTATCAGTGTGTATTCCAATATTTTCCTTAATGAACAAAACAGCCTGATATCGAGGTTGCGGTGCAGACTAGCTCGCACATTGCTGTGGTTAGCAGAAGACTAGCTATAACACACAGCAGCAACACAACTTTGCCTTATAAACAAGATTTCAGCTACAAAAAGTTATGTTACCGAATACTTACTCTGTAATGGGCCATGAATGCGACGCTTTATATTCAACAGTTAGCTAAAACGTTGTGATAATGAGTAATTTGCTTAATTAAAGCTCACTACCGGCAGCTGTGTGAGTGTGTTTGGGGTTAAGTGGCTCTACACGCAACAGTGTGTGGACTCGTTGCCATAACAACGCACGAAAACGATCTTAGATGTGCGGAAAGAATTTTTTCCCCGATGATAACATATAAGATAAACAATTTCCGGGAAGAACAACCGACGACAGTAACAAAATATTACGTTTAAATTATTTGTTGCAAAAAAAACATGATAACTGGCAGAAGCTAACCGAGCCAACCACATGAAGTCGAAAGTAAAGCCACTTCCGTTGGTCACGTGCCGGGACGCCAGCTCCGCACCGCTGATTTCTAGAGCATGTGGAACGACTTCTTTAGCAGTTGTGTCGACATTTATGTTTTAAAGATCTGTGTTCGCCCTGAAGCCCGTCAAAAATGTATCGCTCATGTGACCGTCTGTTTTTCCTGCTAGTGAAAATGCTATGTTGTGAAACGATACTTCGAGTGCTTTGTTTTACACTACCGGTGCGACTGACCCACTGCCCTGGGTCCAAAAACCTTTACAAGGTAAGCTTTATAGCTTTTATAGTTCAATCCAAAATATAATAACTTACGTAATATTGTAGGTATATAACATATTACAGTAGGTCAGGTTACAGCCCTATTCTATGAGACATTGACCTGTTTTAAAAAGTAAAATTTTTATAGAGCTTTGTTTTCTTTCATTTTAGGTTACCTGCTTTTCATATTGTTACTGTAATGACAGTGAGGGATTTAATTGACTGTTGGGTTATATTAACCTGAGTGTACCAATATGTATTTTTACCTTTTAGAGCCATAGAAATCACTAGTGAACATACATATTACTTTGTTTATTAATGTCCATACTGCCATGGCTTAGATTATTTAGAGGAATAATGCATACTAGTGAACCCCATGTTTTCCCAGTGGGACATTTAAAAAAAACAACTTCCACCAGTCCTGATAAAGATAATTATTTACACTTACAGGGTCTGAAAAAAAAGAGCAACTCTGTTACACTCACTTTCTGCCCCCCAAAAAAGAGGGGGAAATAAGAAAAAGTACACTCATTTTCCTTGACTCAACCAAGCAGAGTAACCTGCTCTAAGTTGGTTGCCACGGTAACAGACCATATAAAACCAGATCCCTCAGATATTAACCAGGTAGTCACATCCATCCTGACCTAGTGAGGTCTGTAGGCTCAGACTAAACTGTTTTGCACTATTTTTAGGCTATATGGTGTTTCCACAACGTGTTAACTGTGTGAACTTCTCACTGAAATGTAAGAAGCTAGGAAACACAGATGGGGAATTCTGTCAGTGGGAAGACCCATGCTCTACCAGTCTAACTGGCCTGATTGGATTTTTAGTACAGTGCTGCAGTTAACAGTCATACTATGGATTATAATATGTGAATTGTGCTATGCTTGTCAGGAATCACATGAGAGGATTCATTCACAAACACACACTCGCACACAAACGCACACTGCAGACCTGGGTCACATGGTACTTGCAAATACAGTTTTTCTAGTTTACTCTAGTTTCCTCTCTCTCTCTCTCTCTCTCACACACACACACACACACACACACATGATGAGACACTGTTTACAGTTAAAAAATCTCTTTGATACCTCGTAGTTTTGGTGATTTTCATGTTTTAAATTCAATTAAAAGAAAAATTCACAACTTTTGGGTTTAATGAACTTGAAACTGGGGCGTCCTCAGTGGTCTAAGGTGTATACCATGTAAACGCAACGTCCTGGGTTTGAATCCGGCCCAGGACCCTGTCGCATGTCATCCCCCTCTTTCTCCCAATCTGTCCTGTCTCTCTCTACTTTGAACTGTACAATAAACACAAAGATAAACTCAGAAATGCTCGGTCATCGAGCTCAAAACAGCTCCTGAAAAGTTGACATTTTCACCTGACAACAGCGAAATATTTGTCTGTTGTGTTTACGAAAGACCTTTATCTTGTTGTTCACAGGGTCCAGTTAAGTGAGGTACATCACAAGCCAAGCTGACGCTGAGCTTCATCATCGTCTTCGCCATCTTCCATCCTGGCTCTCCAGCGTCGCCATTTTGAGCATCAATAACATCGTGTAAGTGCAGATCCGGTCGATTTCGTCCAACTTCTTGTAGAATCATTTTTCCTGACACACAAACAACATGAAGTGCCATTGGTTGTAGTACAACAACCAATGGCACTTCATGTTGTGGGAGCGGGAAATTAAGTCTGTGAAGACAGCACTCCAAGTCGTGCTAGGAAGTCAGACTGTACTGCACACCGTCCTGGTGGAGGTAGAGGGCATCCTCAACTCAAAGCCACTAGGATACGTCTCATCAGACGTCGCTGACCCTGACCCAATCACACCGAATCTGCTGCTGATGGGCCGTCGCGACGCCTCACTCCCACAAGCGGTATACGCCTCCAGTGACCTCCTTGGCAGAAGACGCTGCCGTCACAGCCAGATCCTGGCCGATCATGTCTGGGCCAATTTCATTCGCCACCACCTCCCCAGTCTCCAGCAGAGGCGGAAGTGGCAGAGAGAGAACGGCAACATAGCCCTTGGGCAAGTGGTGATGGTCATCGATCCGCAGTTGCCCCGCGCTCTCTGGCCTGTTGGCAGAGTGACGAAGACTTGCCCAGGAGTGGATGGCCGCATCCGTGCTGCTGAAGTACAGGTCAAGGATCGGACCTTCCTCCGGCCGGTCGCACAACTGGTTCAGTTGCCAGCGTGGGAGGACGATAAGGAGGATCAGTAAAGTAGACTTTCTTAGTTAACAAATTTTATGTTTAAATTTATGTCAGA
>OMLI01091666.1:0-18099 GCA_900302605.1 Rondeletia loricata
TTATCATTGCTTCTGACAGTATGATTTCCAAGGTTGCTCAATGTATTGGGCCCCTTTCCTCATCTGTACGGTCTAACCTTAGAAATCTTGGTGTTCTTTATGTATTTTGATCAACATTTTAAGTCACTGACCCATGTACATGTTTTTTCCATCTAAGAAACATTGCCAAACTCAGGTCTGTTGTGTCACAACCTGAGTTGGAGATGATTATTCATTCTTTTATATCATCCCGCCTGGACTACTGTAATTCCCTTTTCACGTGCCTCAGCAAGTCATCCATGGGCCGTCTCCAAATGGTCCAGAACGCTGCTGCAAGGCTTTTGACCAGGTCCAGCAAGTCATCTCATGGCTTCGTTACATTGGCTTCCCATCAAATTTAGGATTCATTTTTAAGTTCTTGTAATCACATATAGAGCCCTGAATGGTCAGGCACCTGTGTACATTTTACACAGAGATTTTATCTCAATGGGGTTTATCCTGGTTAAATAAAATTTGTTTTTTTTAAATGGCAAAGGCTTACTGGTTGTCCCTCGCTCTAGACTTAAAACTAAAGGTGATCGAGCCTTTGAAATTGTGGCTCCTAAACTGTGGAATGCTCTTCCATTGGACTTAAGATCTGTGGACTCTGTTGACACTTTCAAAAAGCAGCTAAAGACTCATCTCTTCAGACTGGCCTTTGTTTAGCCTATGTGTCTGAAATTCTGTGTTTTTTTGTCTTATTGTTTTTATGTCTTATTGTTTTTTACAGTTTTCTGGTCTTATTTTAATGATTTTACTTTTGTGAAGCACTTTGTGACTGCTCTGTGAAAGGTGCTATATAAATAAACTTTACTTACTTACTTATTTACTTCTGTCTAACTAGTTAACATAATGTTAAAAAAAATTCTTAACACAGAAAATGTGCAGATATCAGCATTTATCTATCAATAACAAAATTCAGTCAAAGATGGCTGTAAATTGTGCCAAAAGTTTCCTACCTTTTAGTCAATGTGTATATATTCAACAGTATTTACATCCAAACAAAGGAGGGAGGATATTTCCACTGATATTGTTACTATATTAAGGTTGGATGCCAATCAGCTATAAAGTGCTGTCGAAATATAAATAAAAGTAAAATAATATAAATAAATCTTGTAGAAATAAATTTGTCTAGGTTAGTAATTCTAGCTAAAGCATGTTGAAATAAAAATCCTGCCAAAGAGAGCTTACTTTCATTGACAGCAACAAATAGATTTATACTCCTGTTAGGTCATCCTAATTGCATCTCAAATTTAAATAGAGGCTTGATTTTATTTTAGAAATGAAGCACAATATCTAGACTTTTAAAATCATCAGACTTGCAAATGACACTCTTCTATAGTTTCTTAGATATTCGCATTGGGATATAATTTATGAGAAAAACAGCACTTCCAGGCCAAATCTCAGTATAGTCCATGGGCCAAAGCCCAAAATGTCAGTTTTCGGTACCACTCAAGGTGTCAAATTCTAATAAATGTTTTTTTTAAGGTACATATATGTCTGTAGATTATATTTTGGTATGATAACCATTGCTGAATGGCAGATTTGTCACAGTAATCAGCTCATGAAGTTAACCACCCTCTACAGTAAGTTGGATTTTAGCTGCTGGTGCATATCCTATTTTAGGCTCATTTTCAGGACCTTTATTAATGTTTTTTAAGAATATGTTATGTTAAGGGTAGCTTCTTAGCTTTCATTCAAGCCCAGTTGTGAGTCTGTCTGACAAATAAAGAGGTCGCTTGAGCTCTTCAAAGTGTCAATGACAAACAATTTCCGCCTAAACTATAGTCTTTATTTGAGCACTGTGACATCTAGGAAATCCCTTTGTGGTTGTTGCACTTTGAAGAAAAATATTAAATTAATTGGGTATAAACACTTCCAAAAAAGTGAGATCACAATGTATTTTTAAGGTTGTTGGTTTTTATAAATTTTCTTTTTAACAATGGTTCTATGCAAAGTTACTTTCTATTCTATGTCGAAATGGAAAGGAAATTCCAGAACTTTTGGTTACATAAAACAGATAAAATGTTGTAAAAAGTGTAACAATTATTGCATTTGCTCAAGCATTGTTCTTGTTTCATCAGACACTAAAGGGAAAAAGCAAAAGCAGCCATGACTTACTGAAAGATGATCCCAGACTGAGCTCTGTTCCAGCAGTTGATAAGTATGTACAATCATAAATGCAATTTCTCACATTGATGACCCCATTTAATATCCATGCGATATTAAATTGACCCATATTCCTTTTACCTTGAAAGGAAAAATGAGAAAGGGACATCTGGAGATACAGCTGAGGTAGGTTGAACAAAATGTGTGATATGTCAGTTCCATATCTTTGCCCCCGGATGCTTCCCATGGTTGCTTTGCTCTTACTGTAAATTTCCATGTGTTCTGTCAGACGGACGATGATGACACTAAAGGGGACATGGATCCAGATGAAGAGTATGACTCGGACAAGAAAGAGAAGATGAGAGAACTCATCTCTAAAAAGCTAAAGAGAGACAAAGGGCAAGATAAAAAGACAGAGGACAGTGAGGACGAGCGTGGGAAAAAGACCAGTCGCAGGTATATGTTCATGTCCCTAACCCATGGTCTGAGCTTCAACCTGAGTCTCTACAGTAGTTTTTGGCCCAAGTAGAAATGTAAACCGTGGTGTTTTTAACCTATATCCAACAGGTGGCAGGTTTGTTTTACAAATACTTTGTTAATGCTTTGGTCACTAATAGCTCAGGCAGTGTGTGTAAAATTGTTGTTCCACATGTAATACGGTGGAGCAACCTGGTGGGGGGGCTGTTGAACTGCATAGTAGATAGAAAATATGGTCAAGCACTGAGTAGCCTGTACAGCTTGTTTCTTTCAAGTTCAAGTTCATTTATTTATATAGCCCTTTATCACAAGCATGTCTCAAAGGACTTTAATGAGATGAGAATAATAGGCTACCCATACCTTGCTATTGTGATAAGCAGCAGCATTTAGTTGCTCCCAGAGAGAGAGAGAGAGGACTCGGGACTTGAACCATTCTTGCTGACATTTAATTTTTATATGACTTTACATGTTTAATGATGAAGAATTCAAAAATCTTCCTGGAGGGTTGCAGTCTAAGTTGGTAGGCTAGATAGGAAGACAGAAAAACTGCAGCAGACTAGGAGAAAAGACACAGATTTTCCTGTCTTTAGCAGACAAGTAGATATGTTTCCATCTTACATGTTCATAGTATTTCCCATACTTTTCTATAGATTTAAGTAGGATAGACAGAATGTCAATGTCAAAAAACTTGCGCAATCCTGCGGCCAAATCTAAAGCATCCCTCTTTACCAAATAATTACATTTTTGTATGTGTCAAACTGTTTGACAAATCAGTTATGTTAATGCCTTAGAAATATCTGATTGAAAGAATATGATTTATGGCTATGGTTCTCTTGAACCTAGCTCAACGGTCTACCTGATTCCAGTCTGTTAAGGCCTACTGCCATTATCAGCCAAACATCCTCCAGCACTTTGCCTAGCACACACATACCCTCACTTGCACACACACACACATACACATCTTAGTTCTAGCTCACTGGACCAACATCAATGGACCTGGACACAGCCGCCAAGGCCTGCAATGTGAAACAGGAATGTTGGCACTCAAACCAAATTACTTACTCTGTTGTAGTAGAAGCAAACAGTACCCCTGCCTGAGCCAACAGTGTCGGTGAAATGAAGATGAGGGTGGGAGGCGATAGTGTATGAGACAAAGTTAGTATGAAAAAGACCTGGGATGGAGAATGGAGAGGGAAAAAAGAGGTGGCGGTGCCTGAGAGGGTGATTTATCTTTCATCTCTCTTTGATGCTCATAGTTGGCCAGTTATCTCTAGTCTGTATCCTCTTAACAGGTACCCCTCAACACACTTAATCAACATACCCTTCTCTCATTAGCACTAATGGGATAAGGAGTGGGCCCCCAGTCAGTTGTGTGCTCTGACTGACAGCCAGCCCAATGCAGGCAGACTGTAGTATATTAAACACAAGCGCAGATTGTTTTGCTACAAGAACTGTAACCCAACACAGTGGTTTGTCTTGGCAGGGAATCAAAGAGCAGGCTGGTAGGTACAGTGTTGGTCTGGGACAAAGGGGGCATTGTTGGAGGGTGAGCCCCACTCTCCCACCATTGCTTTGCTAGGGCTTTCAGCTGCTCTGGACGCAAGGAGGAACATGGACTGGTATCTAGTCACTGGGGAAAGAGGAGAGGATGTTAAAAGCACTCACTTTTCCTAGTTCTGTCTGATTGACTTTATTGATGCCGACCTTAGCAGGACTTTTGTTATTTGGTCTTCCATTTAATCCCTTTATTCTCAAATGCATGAGATGTAAGTGAAGGACAGTCCTCTGGTTTACTGTGTGTGTCTGCAATGAGTCTTTCTCTCTCCACTGTATTCCGGCTTCAGTCGGGGGAAGGTAAAATGGTGACTCTCTTTCCTGTCAAAGTAAAGTCTGAGACAACCTTGAAAATTGGGAATCGCTCTGAAACCAAAATAGGTTTTACATTGGGTCAAAGCTATCTTACATTGCTACCCAGAAACCAGATGATATTTCACTGCAATATTCCATGATTGCAAAATTCTTGGACTTGTTCACATTTAGTTCTCAAATAATGGTGTACTGTACCTGGGCCCAGAAATTGTTAAGACTTTAGCTTAAAGATCAGTCAAGTTCTATCAAGAGAATATAGAATTTTGCTGTCTGTCAAAAAATATCCTGTTTACAATACGTTTTTTCTGACTTTTAGATGGTGTTGGTGCTTCTGGTTAAGCTTTTATGCTCATATTTGGACACTTCTTTTATATTACTATTGATTAAGTCTGGTTTTCTCTGTTTGAAGTAGGCCTATCCAGGGCCTCTTTAGGGGGGTTGCTTTAAAAGACACTACTGAATGAAGTCCCAAAAGCAGTGTATGTGGTAGTCGCCACTTTTGTTAAACCCGACGGGGCATGACTGGGGAAGCAAAACGCTTCCATATGGCTGTGGGACACAGCGTTAGCTGCTTCTGCCAGCAGGCCCTGGCTCACTTCTCTGTCTGGTCATCGCTTTTCAGTTATAGCAGGCTGAAGATAATGACATAATTGCACTTTGTTATTTTTATCACTTGTTATCACATAATGTTTTTGATACGTAACAGTGATAAAATGAACGAATAATAATGGTGGATTGACTGCAGTAGAGTCCTTAAATACTGAATGAAAACACCTTGATCATCACATTGTCCACATGATGTCCCTTGACAGTATCTTATAAAATGTTCGTGTCATGAACGACAAAGCAAGACTTCGGCAGTTATGGGGTTTTAGCAAGTAAAGAGGCTGACCAAGGGTGGTCTATGTGTGTGGGGGCAGAATTTGAAGTCATTGCTTAACTTCCACCCTCCTTACCTTGGTCTTTCTGGTAAGGCGCTGTATAAACACCTAAGATGCATCATTGCTGTGGTCTCTTATGTTAAATGTTGCCAAAATAGGATCCCATGTTGTTGGCAAAGACTTGTAGCCCTCTGAAATGTTAAACACTTGGAAGTGAATAGTATGGGGCTAGTGAAAATGTAAATTTTCCCCCTAAGAAAATTGTGCTCAGTCAATCTTTAAGCTAGGCAAAGTTACTCAATATATATACAGTAATGGTAGGTAGTTACTTAGGCTGTTATACTGTCATTTGTATTATGTTGTATTAGGTTAGTAGCCTTATGCTTTTGAATGTTGGCTATAGTTGTGGTGGTATAGTTGATTAAGTGAGAAAACAATTAGTTGTTCCTTCTGGCATTCTGCCCTGGGTGCTAAGTGTGTGTCTTAATTTGACTGTTTCTGGATTGCTGACCATGTTTCGGGATCATGTTTTGTCTTCATGGGTTAAAGAGTATGCACCTTCTGAACTTTTTAGTACAATGAGAGTTTGCATAGCACTTTAAGCAGGCATTCTTTCAGCCTTGTGGACAATGCAACTTACACTTAAATGGGACACCAGACACTAATTATCCTGACCATACCCTGGACACTGTGTCACTGTGTATTAATTGGCTGCACCTGTCCCTTGTCATTGGTTATAACCCAATGCTTTCTCAGGGAAAGGTTACAGAGATCAAGAAAGCATTCAACACTGTCTTTGTGCAGAATACCGCTAGAGATAATCCAGTTCTTGGCAGCGGGATTGTGTGTATTTTGGAACTGCCAGGTTTACACATCTCTGGCCCACTGTAGCATGTGGGGTACTTGCTCACTGGAAATGGCTCCAGACAACAATCCATGTCTAAAATGTGTGGGTTAGACTTTGTATATGCTTTAATCGCTGAGAGGAATGAAACAACTGGAAATTCACTTGGACTGACTGTGAACAGTGTGAACTTTTGACAGTGTGAACATTTATTGTATATCTTTGTCTTGATGATCAACTCTCAAATAGACACAAATATTTATGAGGAATGATCAATTCACCACTGAATATAAATGATTTAAATATGAAGAAATGCATAGGATATTATAAATTATATTACTCTCTCTTCCATCATGGGTAGCTAACAGAACGCCAACGAATCTAGTAAATAATTGCTAGGCAGATGAGCCATGCTAAAAGAGGAACCTCAGTCCACTGTGTGGGTAATGTGTGTGTGGATTGGTCCAGATCACTCTGCAAAGTCATGCAAATTCCTGTGTTGAGGTTGGATTCCGCCACTCTAGCTCACAGTTCTCCTTGGCTATTGACCAAGCCATGGAGTTCACCCAGCCATCTTGTTATTCTAGCACATTCATCCAGATCACTTGCTCAGTCATACGAGTGGTTTCAGTCCACCCTAGCAGAGAGGCTGCCACTGCCATCCTTATGGTGTGGGGACATAAATAAGTCTAAGGTGTGACATTTTACTCCTCATACATTTTAAATTAAAAACATTTTAACTTGATCATAAATAAAATTTCCTCAGTCATTACTTGGAGACTGGAAAATGGGAATACAGAGATATCCAAGAAAGGCAAGTAAGCCTGGTAGTACGTTTTTTATTTTTGATGAACCATATAGTCATCACAGCACTATTTTAAAGTTGTCAAATTCCTGTGTCGCCAGACATTGGAGGGTTAAATGCAAGGTCCAGAATCATGAGAGAGTTCTTGGTCCATTGCCAATCACAGTATGTGCTTTCTTTATGAAAAGACAATAGTTGGGGCTGCCAACTATAGTCAACTATTGTCGCTGTTAGAGACTGTTGAGTGACAAAAAGCGTTTTCTCTGCATAGGATTTGTAACGTATCTAGCTTTGCCTGTTTTGGGCTGTCTGGCAACTCATGACAATATCTGAGTGCCTTTTCTTACTCTGTTTGGTCTTATTTTATGAGATGACAGTCACATTCTCCTCTCCTGCTGGCAGGTGGAGAGTCCCGTTCAATGGTGGGCATTGTGCTTGGAATGGAGGCAGTGGAGGGATGGAAGGAAAGGATGGATGGGTGTCTTTTCTCCCTGGTTGTTGGAGAAATGGGATAGATAGTGAGTCACAGGCAGAGGGCACACTCTGGAGCTCCTCCAAAGCCTCTTCTTCCATTAGCACTCTCTCAAAGACGAAGATAGCTCTGTTAACACAAGGTTTTGTTATTCACTGGTACTGAATAAAATGTTATTATTTATTTAACCGTTGCTATGAATACCTACTTAACCTACTCCAAAATGGGGAATACCTTGGTGCAAGTCGTTATTTTAACCATGAAACTCCCTTTTTCTTGGCATTAATATCAAATTTTGGCTTTTTTAGATTGTTTTGCCATTTGAAAACAAGCTTGAACATAAGACCTATATTTAATCTGGCATAGCGGGGTTGTATATCCCAATTTCTGCAAAGTGAAAAATTATGACATTAGGCCTAAATATGATGATGTCTAAATAGAAAATGTATGATCTTTGAATAATTTGTACTCTTTGAAATAATAGGAATAGCCTACTTTAGATATAGATCAACAAAATCTGATGTATCCAGTATAGTCAAAAATTGGGTTCTCACATTCAAAGATATTTTTTCCTTTTGCATACATGTAAGGGAGGGATTTTAGGTGTGTAGAAACAAAATAATTTGTAGTGTTGCGATGTGAGAGCTTTGGGAGGAATTTGCTGAGCCCCAAGGTGTGCATTAACAGGTGTTGTTGGGTCTTTTCCTGTCCTTTCTGGCCTCTCTTTCTTTATTGGCACTGGGGTTGTGGAGCCGATTGTTTGGCTGTTGCCTTGGATATGTCTCTTGTTTTCCACATGGCAGCATGTCAAGGCAGGCAGAAAATGATCACTCAGTCAAAAGTGTTCCTTGCTGTAGAATATATTGTCTGTGTATATATATATATATATATAGGCCTGTGTCATTGCAACCTCACGATCTGTGAGGGAAAAGTGGCTCTACTGTTTTACTGTAACAATAGCACTATGGTTAATACTTATTTTCTTCAAATAAATTAACCAATATCAAGAAGGCAGCATCTCTGAACTGACAAAATGATGGAGCAAACTATGCATATTGCTATCCACATGGCAGAATACAGTTATTAATACATTTTAAAACATCCACTACTAAATACACTGGTTCTATTTAGTAGTGGTGGATGTCAATAGTCTGTCTTGAATCAAGTTGTACTAGCCTAGAAACAATATCACTTTTACATACATTACCAGGGTTTGCCTCTTCAGTCACTATACAATATGATGAAATTAGAAGAAAAAAAAATCAAGACCTGGCTAGTTTCAGAAGCACCAGAGAGGGGGAGAAGCGCTATAACGGGGACAAAGCACCAGAGAGGGGGAGAAGCGCGGCCAATCACAGCACTTCTTCCCCTCTCTGGTATAACTGGGACAAAGCACCAGAGAGGGGGAGAAGCGCAGCCACTCACAGCGCTTCTTCCCCTCTCTGGTTTAACGGAGAGAAATTAATGTGCAGCGCATTTGCCATGCCATCGCGTGGATCTGTTATCATACGTGTGTTATTTTAATTTGGATTATTAGCCTACTATAGGCCCACAATAAAGATGATTATGTAATGGTATTGGTATGGCCAAATAATAACATAGGCACGGGCACGGTAGTCAATTCTGCAAGAACATGCGGGTGAGCAACGGATAATCTTCGGGTTGCGAACGAACGTTTACTGTTTGTTGTTTTAATTTTTGTGCCTAATCCGTTGTTAAGTAGCCTACTTCGTACAACAGACTGTGTAAACGAGGCAAGATAGTGCAGTGCATGCAATTTAATTTATTAAAATCATTTGGATGGATGTATAGGCCTGAAAAAAGGGCAAACATTTGGACCAATCGATTGGTCGGAAAAAATGACACCTGTCAGTCGACCAAGATTCGAAGACAGCCCTAATATACTCCAATAAAAACGTGAACCTCACAAAAGGAGCTTGTTGTCCTTGCTCCTAGACAGGGCTGAGATGGCAACTTCTTCAGATATCTCCAGCAGCGACCTGCCTGCCACTTCCGCTCTTGGAACTCAGTTTGGAATCAGCTATGAAATTTTTCTGCAGGAAAAAGAGAAGAACTAACCGACTGTATGTCTGACTGATTCTTCATCTGTATCGCCTAGGAGCAGCAAGGAGGCTAACATCTAAGAGACATGGCATCAAGTCAGCCACACAGTTAATATTTGCCAAGGCACTTATGGTTAAAATATCAGACATCACCAAGTTTGATGCCTCAATTCTTTGCCCCAGACAATGTCAGAGAACTAAATGAAGGTAACGTGAGTGTTGGAAAGCTACAAACAAAGGTATGAAAGTTCCAGATAAAAAGAAAGGAAAGGATAAAAATGAATGTCGGTTCAGAGAAACAGATGTAAGAAACAAAGGCAGCCATTGTTTGGTCTGGAGATGCCTCACGTGTTTCTGGGCCAGGGGCCCAGACTGTGCAGCTTACCTGTGCTTTGTGGCTCCACGAGAGAATGGGACCAAAACAGAGCTGTCAGGCAGTACAAAAATATTATCATTTCCTAAAATAACATCTGCTTTGCAACTGCCAGTAGTCTCAATCATGTGAAAAGGAACAATAATCAGCATTGCTGGCACTGATTCTGACTTACAGCATTTAGCCTTGCATGAGCTGGGCTTTGGGCCACCTGCCAAAAGGGACCCTACCTCCAGGAAGCTAGGATCTGCCTTGGCCTGCCTCTGCCATCTTCAGGGTGACTGGACATCAGCAGTGCCTTTACTAAATCTAGTGCTACTTGAGGAAAAGTTTTAGGAAGTATTTCATTACAGATGCCACTCATAGCATTTGCCTTTTGTGTATTTCATGTACTAGAGGTAGTTTACGTACTTCTGTGCACACAAGGTTACCATGACATTGCATGGCTTCCATCAAAAGTATATTCTGCTATACACATGCATATTCACTGTGTAGCTGTACTTACAGTATATACAACTAATCAAAATTATTCTTGCCATAGAAATGTATAACCTATTTAAAAGCCAAGTCAAGTGCAAACAGCATATGATTTTACAAATATTTTTCACAGTGGTTGCTGAGGCAATTTATTCCTGCAGTTGGGTTGTGTAATTTAGGTTTTGGTCAAATCTTTTCCTCACATAAATGTGTTTTGAAAACATTTTTGCAGCATGCCAAAATGTGTAAGCGGTGAATAAGTCTTTGTTCGAGTGCATTTCTGTAAACCATCAAGTAACATCTTTTTAATGGGTTACAAATGTAATCTTCTTTCAGAGTCATCCTCTTTTATCTAATGCTTTATTGGGTAAATTTGGTACTCCAACACTGGGGCTTAGTCATCTCAAAGCAAGAAAGATATAGAGATTATTTTCACTAGTTGTATCCACTCAACCATAACGTCCCTTCTAGTGCTTCCAGGCCCCATGACTGCCTGGGAGGGGTGAACAATCATCTTAGTAAGGTGCCATCAAATTCATTAGAGCAAAGCAAGCTTTTAATGTACGTTCTTCATTCTGACACTTGTATAGAGTGTTTTATACTTGTTTTATATACCCACACAACCACACTCATTAGCCATGAACAGTGTTTTAAGAAGCATGTAGAACTATTAATGTTTATTTGTGAAGAGCAGCTACAATAAGCTACTGATGTGGAAAAGTTTTAAATGGATGTATATGCTTGCATGCCAGGATGAGCCAGTGCAGCCAAAAATCATTTTATTCAATATAATATATATATAATGCCAAGAAAAATTCCTTGTATGTGCAAATATACTAAAAACCTATTCTGATAAGTTTAAGCTTTGTCATGATATTGGACTTTGTTGCCATCAACTAACTTTTTCTGTGCCTAGCCTGTTGAAATTCTCAAACCCCATTTCTCCCTTCACAGTGATGAACTACGTAAAGAGGCGCGCCAGTTGAAGAAGGAGCTACAGGCCATAAAGCAAAGGAAAGAGGAAAGTTCAAAACCTGCGGCAGATGAAGTCAAGGAGGGTATGTCAAAAGCTCATATTCCCCCGCATGTACTGATTGATGTGTATTGTTGTTACCCATCATTAATTACTGGCTTATCTGTCTTATCACAAGCACTTGTTTTTCAGGTAGCCTAATAATGACATTTTGACCTATAATTACCTATTTTGTACATCACAGAGCACTGAGTGTGAACAAAGTGGTGGTCCAGCACTAAGTCATTAGCTGCAGACATCTATTTTTTACCCAAGGGTCTGCATTTTTGTGTTAAAGCTTGCTGAAAATGGCGTCGACAACAAATTGTTGAGTGGCTGCCATAGTTGAATATCAAACCCCTGTGTGTTTGTTAGTTACCAGCTTTGGCCAAAGTGATTCTGTAAAATCTGCACCAAATCTCCTCAGTCCTGACCACACTGCAGTTCTGCAGACTGTCATAATGCGGTTAATCTCTGGATTGTTGTTGATGTGCTAGCTGATGCTGAAATACATTTTTGACAATTACGAAAACCACTTAGGCTAGAGGTTAGCTTGAGGTTGTGTGTACATTGTTGTGCAACAAAACAAAATGGTTTGTGGGGTTTCTATAGAATCAGCCTAACTGGGTTACCACCAGCCAAAGTTTACTGAGGACCATGATGTGCTCTTGTTTCTCAAACATTGTTTTTGTCTCCACAAATGTTGATGCCTCTATAATTTTAAAAAAACAAACAGACTGAGCCCACTTTTGACTTGTAGCTGATTGGTTCAAGACTTTAGGTCAAAGAACACACTGTAAAATGCATTAAGTTGTACTTGTGTCCAATATTTAATATGGCTATGAATATCCCAGCTAACCAATATTCTGTTGGTAAAGTTAAGCTGTTTTTATAAATATCACAAGTGGAAAGAGGCCCACACCTTCACTAAATAGGTTCAATTACATGCTAATGTATGTAACAGTAACTGCCCTATATTGTTATACAGAGTGGCAACTAGCCTAAGCTCCTCCTTTATCTTGCAAGGCATTTAAACCCTGCCAAGAGACAGAGCGCATTGTGTTTCTCTGGCAGCTTAGCAAGAGGCAGGAGTCTCTTTTAAGAGTCCCCCCATTACATTTCTGTGTTGGAAGAGAAAGTTAATTCCATTAGATGGAATTTTTAGATGTCATGGGCCAATGGCCACTGCAGGGGAGACGGATGTCTGCTGAGATGCTGTAAATCTTGAAGCTCAGCTCAGCCGCAGAAGAACACTGTGGTGGAGGGTTGTTTTATCTCATCCCACTGGATAAGCAGTGCAGCAGTTAGAGCACACACATTAAGTCTCACATTGACTCTGCCATCCCTTAAAGCTTAAATAATTCTCCAAGTCCTACTCTGACCTCTTTGTGAAGGTCAGCTTCTGGTCTCATTTCACTCAAATGCTTCTCAAGCTGTTCAGGTTTTTGCCATACTTTGTAGGGGGATTAGCGTTGTGTAGATTTAAGCTTTGCACCGAAAAACCTATGACCTTACTTTTCTTATATTCTTATACATTAAATGCCATACACCTCGCCCCACACTAAATACCTTATGGTGATAAATATCTGACATCCCAAAATGACCTATTGTTAATTGAAAACAAGAACAAAGTCAGTACGCCTAGGCAACTGTATCGGTGCATTTTAGTCATTGATTGCATCCCCCGCCGATGAGTCGGGGGATACTATGGATCAGCGATCGTCACGCGTCCGCTACCGCGTCCGCCGCAGACACTTGCTTGTGAACGCTCTACCAGTCACATTTCTTTACCGATTTCTTTCAAATTTTAAACGACCAGAACCAAAGCAATCCAGCTAATAGCGGTGCGAATGTCTGTTGAAAGAGTTACAAGACGGAAAATCAAACAACAGAAGGAACAGGACGAGGCAATCGTCGCCATGGCCAAGGAGGTGACTCACCTGTTTGAAGCTGAAGAGAATACACCTGCCTGGGCGAAACTATTACTAGGCCATTAAGTCGGACATAGCTCAAAAGTTTGAGCAGCTTGAAAACAAGTTTGAAAATGTGCTGAAGTCCGTCCAGTCACTGGTCGGCTCGCCATTGCCCTGACTGTGTTGTTGGATCAAATGTCAAGTAACGTTAACGCACATGTGTTTCATTTCGGGGCAAACGTTCGATTTCGGGGTAAGTGAGTGATGCAAGGTAGTGATGAGCATCACTGAGTTTTTATTAATTTTTTACCCGTTCTCAAGGTACCGAAATTTAGCACCAATTGATCTAACGTGAACGTGGTACTCGGTAGTACCGATGCAATTCGGTCGGTACCCTTAAAAGTACCGGTACCCAACCCTATCATCCAGTCCTGCCTGCTTGGGGAGAAGCTCAGAGTGATGCAGGTGGACAAATACCATGGTATCATGTGCAGGCCGCACTTTGCTTCCGGAGCAGTGTGTCGGACATGGTGCAGAGTAAGACCTAGCACCCCAGGGGACTGTACTGTCACCTTTCTTGTTCACTCTCTATACATTGGACTTCACATTCAGCGTTGTATCATGCCAGTTGTTGAAGCTCTCCACCAGACTCCTGTACTCCTCCTCCATGCCCTCAGTGATGCATCCAACAATTGAGGAATATAGCTAGTCTAGTGGTGAGCTTCATCAGGTGGTGCAAGGAGAACCTAGCCTGGCTAACGCACCTACTCTGTAGCCATATACCTACAGAGTCTGGAGAGCCACTTTGAACTTGTCGGCATATTACGCAGATAATGAAGGGGCTGTGCCCTCAGCCCTTAAGGTGGGGTGCTCTGCTGGTTGGATATACCCATTTTGAATCCAACAAATCACGATCTATGTATTATTTAAGCACCGCCTCACGAAACCACAGTGTCACGTGTCATTCATCTATTCCTGTTTACATGCGTGACAATCTCAATGCACTAGCAGGCTGACAGTCTGAAAAATGCAACGTGTAGCAGAAAAGGCATTAGCCAGGCAACTGCTTAAAGTAGGAGTTTACGTGGAAGACAGCGGTACGAAGTCGCACTATATATGCATGAAGTGTTACCGACAACTCACACGAGTGCAGAACTCATTCTATTTCTTTCATATCAGGACACTCCATAGCTAAATGTATCCTGATAGCTAACTAGCTAGCATTACTAACTAGCTACATTACACCACGCCTCTAGTGGGGGTGTAACTGATTGATTGGGGCAATTTATTAATTGGCAATCAAGGGCTTATCTATATTCAATAGAGATTAAAATGTCACAACTAGCCGATGATACAACTCTCTTCCTAGAGAGTATCAGTTGTATTAGTTGCCCTTGAACAAGTATCAGTCACCCTCGATGCTTAATGTTTGATGCCAAATCATTATGGTATTTCATTCCAAACAATGTCTCTAAAAAAGTTGTGGGTATGGAATTTCTGTTACATTGTCAAGATTCCATCAGCAAGCTTTGCTGTCATGGAAATTATCCTTCCACCACAACTTTTCTCCCCAAGAGCTCTATTGTGGAATAACAGGGTGTTTCTCCAAGTTTCTGAGAACTTCACTTTTAGAGTCCTCAATTGCTTTCAGGAGCATTTCAATGGAAAGTTTCCAGGCATGGTATCGACCTGTAGTAAACGAGCTGCAGGTGAGAATGTAGGACTGTTGTGAAGTGAATGTATCCTCACCTCACCTTTCTAGCTGTACTGGATTGGACCAATGCTAACAATCAGCATGTTGCCATTGGGCAGACTGTCCACCCCCCCGGCTAGCCTTCTTTAAAATAACCGCCTAAATCCACTCAACTTGTTAAACAAACAAAGTTTTACTTTGTTGGTGTGTAGTATACATTTTACATGCTGCAATGACGTATAGAAAAGTTGACAGTTGTCCAAAACATTGTTCGTCCACGGCACATCTACTTCCCTGTGGCGTAGAATGCTGTCTGTGCTGCACCTTGCTGCATCCGGTACTATGGTGGATCCCAGGTGTGCGAGCGCAAGAGGAATGCGATTACGCTAGATGACTATGATTACTCTTTGGTTTGTATTGGCGGATACTTCCGTCTCGCAATGTTTGTGCGGAGTGATACCAGAAAGAGAGAAAAAGAGTTAGCGGCTCGAAAGTTGGAAGCTGAAACGGTAGAGTCATGAACAACAATTTTAGTGAAAATATCGTCCTTGTGCATTCCGTAATCATATGTGCATTAGATATTAGATATTATACAGGTTATGCCTGTGTGCTTTGGGAATTTTATTTCACTGAAATTTTGTAACAAAGAGTGATATTTTAAACATCAATTTACGTGTGATTAAGATTAGCATGTATGTTGCTGTTGTTTTCTCCCCTCAACATATATTTTCACAGTTTTTGATGAGGGAGACAGCTAACTTTCACAGGACACTCATCTAAATTTGAATATGGCTATACATTCATGAATGGGATATCATATTTATACAGTGCATTACAGTAACCACACTATTATTATATGGTTTATTCTTGTTACAACTGTATGTAATACAGTCCTTTGAACCTGAGCCAATATGCAGAATTACTAGCATCACAGCTGCAGTCTGAATCATTAGTTGGTTGCATTTGACAGTGGTAGATTTAGATAGTGGGTGTTGACCTTGAAACACTAATTGGCAAAATTATTTTTGATGTGTCTGTTGATTGATGATGTACAGTAATGCCGCTTCACTGCTCGGGGCCATGCTGCTTTGGCTTTTCTTGGAAAAAGTGTTGAGTGTTGAAAGGGGAAAGGCAACCTCCTCCCCAAAAGAAGAGGCATTTGTCGTCCACAACAATCCTTGGTTGCTACAACATCAGCAGCTTGATTTGTAGCTCTCTTGAGCCCAGGTGACAGGAGAGGGGAGGAATGTAGTTAGAAAGGCCATCAAACTCAAAGATAGTACTTAGTGACAACAGCTGGAGAAGGTGATGTGTGTTCCTCATGTAGGACCCCAGGGCATCATCACTCAGCATCCTGCATGTCACAGGCTCCAACATGGAGGCAGAGCATGAGAGGTGACTGGGGGAGAGATGGAAGGACATCACTTGTTGCTCTCATAAATCAAGGGAAAAGATTTGCACCTCAAGCAGCAAAGCAGACTTCCGTGTTGACTCCAGTGAAGTGGGGAAAGTGTGGCACCCACATTTTTCAGGGCTACATTAGGGGATTCAAGTGATTGCTCAGTATTCTGAGCATTCATATCTTAAAAGCTTTGTGAAACAAGAGTAATTGCATGGTTGCCTGGACTTAAATGATAGCCATCCACTACAAACACCCTCTGGGACTTAAGCCTTTTGTTACTCAATTACCGTAAGTTCCTCCTGAGGTGAACTTACAATTTCTCCCAACAAACGGCCTTCTCTCTCCTAAGCAAGCAATTTTACTACTATTATAGGCAGTAATAGCAGTTGTTGCCATACCACACTAGTGCTGGTGGGCTTGATCATAACTGTAAGAGTTATGGAACTATGCACCAAACTTATGACACAAGCGAAGTACCTTCCACTATGTGAAGGACTACAAGTGTAATCGAAATACATAACCTGGTAATTGTAAGAAATAAATAATTGCTACTTAAAGGATATTTCTGGTTATTTTCAACCTGGGCCTTATTTTCCTAGTTTTTGCCATCATGACGATTGATTGTGTTCAAAATTTTGTCACTTACTTCACTGTAGAACTTTATTTAGGTTCAGTTCACAGGGAGCGCTGCTCTCCAATACACACCAAAAAGCGATTAAAACATGTCCTTTCGACACAATAACACCCTAACTGCAATGGGACCTGCCTACATCTGATCTTCCGATTATCTATTGCCTGAAACTTGAGTATATTGCGGTATTAGATATGTTATTTTAAGTACCATGAGCTAGTTGGCAAGTAGACCATTCAAGTACTCTGATTTCACGTTCATGTCACATTGGATTTTCCGTAAATACGAACTGCCGATTGGGGAAAACCGTTCACGTCAACCTCCTAGTGTTAATTACAAGTAGGATATGTGGGATTTTTTTTTGTGGGCTCCTATATCTCCCACCTGGCATCACGAATTGTGAAAGTGTGTCAACACAAGCGGTAAACATAGCAGTGAATCCACCAGTGTCGAAGTCCAAGGTATTAAAAATCAAAATGATCAGTTATATTCACATTAATACAATCAACCGTACTTACAAAAAGTGAGAAATATAGTAGTAGTTTGTAGTTTGTTTATGGTTGATTTGAAAAAGCAGACACTTGCTTGTGAACGCTCTACCAGTCACATTTCTTTACCGACTTCTTAAAAAAATTAATAGCACATTTATATGGCTTAGTACTCGGCGCCAGACAAATATCTTCACATTTTACGGTTTTATGGGGAAAAACATTGCAATTTTTGCCTATTTTGGCACATGGAGCTTGTGAACGCTCTGCACAGTACAATTCTTGACTGACTCTTCTCAGATTGTGATAGCATATAGATATGGTTCAGTACATGGTGCCAGACGACAATTTTGAAAATATTTAAATATTTGACTGTTGTATGGGTCAAGTATTGTAGTTTTGGCCTGGATTTCAAATATCCAGGGGTGATGGAAAGTGGTACTAGGATGAACCCCATGGAAATTCAGCACCACCCGATCCAATATGGCCCGATCGCCTCCAATATGGCCCGATCGCCAGGGGTCAGTAGGTCAAATTTTGGGTTGAACGCTTCAACCGATTAACTCCCTGAA
>OMLI01091667.1:0-19132 GCA_900302605.1 Rondeletia loricata
GAGCTGTTCAAAACACCCAGTCAGAGCCTGTTAGAGCCCATTACAGAATTACCTATGCCTGTTAAATCTCCTTACATCTATGTACAGTTTATGTGGGCCAAAGCGTATGAATTTTGAACTAGCTTTGTTATGGGCTTATGAGACACCTGGCAGTGTAATACTGTACAGATTCACTATATCGCAATATGAAAAGTGCTAGTATTTTGCACAGCTGCGAAAATGAATCGCTGTATTAGCCGATCATATGATTAATGAAACACGGTCATAAATGACCATGTAACAGAATTGGCAATAACTACTTGGTTGAAATTTCCTGCAGACTGATCAACGACCTCGATGTGAGCGTGTTCAACTTCCAGAGGTTTGGCAAGGAGCTGCCCAAGCAGCACAAGCTGAGTCCGAACTCCTTCATCCAGGTCGCCCTGCAGTTGGCCTACTACAGGTCAGCACACTGACACACAGCAAGAAAATAAAGTGGAAAGATAAAGTCTTTGTGTTATTGTTTGCATCAAAAGAAAAATCTACCCACGATACACTTACACTGTTATATACCTTCAATCTGTGATGTTCAATGCATTCCAGGAGTTGTAGTTTGTTTTTTGGTGTACCCACTTTCCCTCAATCTGCCTCGTCTTCTTCTACTTCAGTTAGTGATTTCCTACATTTCCCAGAATTACTTTCGACAACCTCCAGAGAACAGGCCACTAGTTTGTGAGCATTGGGGCATGTCTAGGGTGGATTTATCCTTTAAGTAAATATCAAATTATTGCAGATGCAGTCTTTTATTCTGTTTGTTTTCACACTTTGTTGTACAGATTTCCGGTGTGTCGTGAAATGCGTCAGAAGCGTTGATATGTACTGGAAGCATGGTACCGTAGGGGAAAGAGCCATAGTCCGAATTTTGTGATGGCCCGATCAGTTTAAAATGAGCAGTATTGTGTTTTTACATCTCACACAATTGCTCTGTGTTTTTTGTTGTCATTCCCATCACCACTAGAGTTCACAATGAGGTCTGTCCTGCCTGTGACATGGCCTCCCAGAGGATGTTTCGAGGAGGACGGACAGAATACATCCGCTCTCCGACAAATCAAACGCTCAAGTTCATACTTGCCTTTGACGATCCATCCGTTTCGGTGAGAAACATAATGTGGCCTTTGATCTGTTTCACTATGGCTAACGAAAGGATAACTTCAGCGTATTTGGTGTCAGGTGATTAAATAGCAAGGAAGATGTAGTAAGAGGAGATAATACTCATGCTGTGTATATTCTTTGGTGTGTTGCAGAAGGAAGCAAAGCTACAACTATTCAGAGATGCTGTTGAGGCCTATAACGCTCTGACTGATCAGGTAAATACCAAGTAAACCAAACTAATGACTACAACAACTAGAGCTTCAACAACCTTTTACTATCTATTAATGACTGATATACATATTTGTCTTTTTCACTGTCACCTGTCCTCTACTCTGTTCAGGTTCTTCAAGGGCGCGGCATTGACCGCCACCTCCTGGGTCTGAAGCTCCAGGCCATCGAGGAGGGACTGAGCATTCCCAAAATCTTCATGGATACAGCTTACGGACTGGCAACACATTGGAAACTCAGAACTGGGCAGGTGTGTTCGTGTGTGTCTGTGTTGTCTGTGTTGTGTGTTACTTACAAATTAGAGATTTTAGAGATGTCGAAGATTATAATGGCGAATGATGCGAGTGTATGAGGGGGAATTTTGTATCAGAAGTTTTCCTGCTGTTTTGGAACGCATTATTGTGGCACATTTTCTGCCTCGTCAATGCATTTTGGGAGTTTCCAACAATCAAGCTGCTTCTCTTCTCTTGTTAAACGGTGACATTCTGACTTATAAGTTATTTGCTTCTCCAAATCCTGCCATAAACGAATGACGCGTTGATTTGATTGTAACCGTGTTCTCGACAGCAGGTCTCATTTGGCGCATGTGTTTTTCATTGCCTGTTGTAATTTCTATAGTTTTACAAGTCACATGCCATTTTGTGTTATTGCCCTTTTACAATATAGCTATATACTGTGCCCTTTCCTATTCAGATGATTGACTCTTGATGCCCACATCATCCTGCTTGATCAAAGACAACAATGCCATTGATCTTGTTCCATAATCCTGTTGATTCAGTCTATCCAGATTCACTTTTGACAGAATTTTCATACAGTACAATGAATAAGCATGTTACAATTGTTCTTCAGTCTTGCCACAATCTGTTAACACTTCTATTGTATTGTTGGCATAGTTTAATTAGTATAGTTGTGATACGTAAATAGCATATACACACTGTTTGCATGAGTCTACTCTAACTTATGCTATTATCTCATGTCACTAACATCTCATGTTATCGTTTCACTTCTTCCTTTAGGTGCCTGCGAACACGGACAGCGTAATGTGTTTTGGACCGCTCGTTCCTGACGGCTACTCCATATGCTACAACCCCCAGGCGGACCACGTCCACTTTTCCATCACCGCCTTCAACTGCTGTGAGGAGACCGATGCAGAGACGCTGGCCCTCACCGTGAACAACACCTTGTGTCAGCTACAGGGACTGCTGCAGCCTACTGTGTAGAGCTGTTTCTGTGTGCAACAGGATAATCCAACTCATCTACACTAGGAGGATAAATGGTGGTGTTCTTTATAGAAGAAAAAAAAAAGGGGGGGGGGGGGACATTTTATTTTTGTAAACCAGCATTTTGTCACTGTAGAAGTCTTGATGAGGCTTGTCTAATGCATGCCGGCCCGTAATGCTGCAGTGGAGCATTTTAGTGCTGTTAGAGCATTGTACTTGGCTCTAAGGTGCTTAATGCTTTTGATAAGGGATGAATCTTTTTCATTTTCTATATCCTAGCATGAGCTAAGCAAGCAAGTTGCATCATAGCTGCTGCAGTGGATGCACTTGGAGGGATATTTTAATGCTATCCCTAGCTGAAAGCAAAACAAAGACACTATGTGTTAACGCTTGCCTGACACTCCAACATTAATCACAAGAAGCCAAATGTACAAGCCATGAGATGACTAGTATCTAATACCCTCTGCAAATATTTAATGTCTTTCATGTGTGTTGCACTACCTTTGGAGTCACTAGTAGAATGTTTATCCAACCTGTTGATTTTGTAGGATGAGAAGTCTGTGTTTGAAAAGGACCAAATGCCAGCAAGCTGGTTATTATTGGTACAAGGAAATGACAGGTGCTTTTGTCTGGTGAGCTTCTCTTGCTGGGCTTGAACAACCTGATCTTCAGGGTCTATTACTTTATTTTGAAATGAATGTAAACTGTCTTTTTTCCCCACAGAGGGGCATACTGTTCTGCACTTGCTTGCAGGACTGGTCAATAAAGCCTATTATCACATGCTACTTGGTTCAAATGCTTTGTGTGTGTGTCTGTGTGTGTGCCTGGGTGCCTGCCAGTGTGGTTAGGCAAGGTGGAATACAAACATCTCAGAATTGTGTTTGTTTTGGATGGACCAATGTGCCTGTGTTATCTGTGACCCTTCAAAAAAGATTGTGGGGGTGTAGGCTAAAAGCCACACGTTGTGCTTTAAGGTGATTTTTAGTACAGCTATGAGGCGTTAGTATGGGATCAAAATGGGGCCAATATTATTGAGTTGAAAAAGAAAAAGTTGTAAACACAACAATTATTGTAACCAAAAAGCATTAATTGTAAGTTAAAATCAAGAACCAAAATCATGATAAACAAAACAATTATGAGTTGAGAGCAAAACAATCAGTTCTAAACCTGTAAAATGTGAAGTTAACCCTTGTACCCTCCTCAAATATAAGTTACACAAACCACCCTCGTGGACAAAAGTGTCCACATGAAATATTACCATAAAATCCTTGTATATTGATATTTTTTTCACTTTTCTTTTGCTACATCTTTTAACCAACTTCAGTTCTGATTATAACTACCAAATATTCATTCATTTATAGAATGTTAACCCTTTAAATGCCCATGTAAAATTTGCCAAATCTCTGCCAATGGAGGTAGTCACATACTCAGCTGTGCTGCTCATCCCACAAATGCATGTTCCTTACAAATGGGCCATCATTTAAAAGGGAAATAAACAGGCTTTCCAACGGTATAAAATGTATTGCCAAGAAACATTGTTACAACAGAGAAATAATCTACCAAACACAAATTTCAGAACTTTTCGTTCGATGTTTAATTGCTCCATATGAAAAAAAAGAAAAAATGAACATTTGATGCAGATGGCAGATTATGTTGTATAATTGCAAGTAAAAGTGGCGCCGACTGCACCACTTTTACTTGCTGCACAGTGCAGACGCAGCAGCGACGAGCCTGAACTGTTCCTGCGTTGGCTTCGAATTCAGCCAATCTGAACTGAGGACCGGAACTATCTGGTTTATAATAGCACTTTTTATTGTTTGATTAAATGTAATGTATTGGGGATGAAAAAGTTCGTTTACTTTCATATATCCAGCGGTCCCAATATTTATTTATTTATTTTGTCAGCGCTCCTAATGGGCAAGCAATAGAAACAGGAAATTACGTCACCTGCATGTTTGATTAAAACCGGAACAAACAAAAACCAGCCGAAGCTCAGCAGCTGTTAGTGTTTTCGTAGTAGTGTTATTACGCAAGATACAGAAAGGGGATGCATTAAGTATAACACGGATCACTGGAGGGACAGTGAAGGTCGGGCTTCAGTTCATCTGTAATGCTGCTGGAAAATAAATGGGAATGATGACAGCATAACAGCCAATATTTCAAGCATCGGGCTTTTTTTAACTTATTTTATTTCATCCAGTTTTCTTGTTATTTAAGAATTGTAACGATTTTAGTCAGGCTTTTTTTGTTTTGTTTTGTTTTGATTGAGCTATAATGAAAGGCGTCTCAAGCCGAAGGAAGAGCGGGGCGACCTGGCTGCTGTGTCCGCTGCTCGGTGCGTGCCTCTGGGCTGCAGCGGTGGGCTACAAGCCGGTCATCATAGTCCACGGGCTGTTCGACAGCTCGGGGGATTTTACTGCTTTACAACGCTTCATCAACGAGGTGAGTGACAGCAGGGGAAAGGGTTCAGTGTTCAAATGTCGGGGCCAGTTAGCAAGAAAGCAAGTTATAGGGATTTTTAAAATCAGGAGTTGTCAAAATGTTCACCTTGCACGTTAGTTACATACTGTAGGCCTTACAGAGTATCACCACCACAGACGTACTGGACACTATGCAATGTATACTGTACCACTTTATTCAATATTCATCACTATGGCATAGTAAAGTAGTAGTATTGTAATGTGAAGTGTACTAATAGGTTACTACATTATACTGTTGTCATTGCCATAGCAGAACAAATGTGTAGTATAGTAACATGAAGTAAACTATACTGTAGTAATCATTATAGCATAGTAAAGGTACAGTCATTTAGTCAGTTATAGTCTGTTATAGTTTGGTGCAATATCCTATAGTTTGCACTGTAGTAAACTATAATGTTTTATAGGATTTTTATATGGGACTGGCCAAACCTGATCTAGACTTTTTTTTGGATTAATTGAAGTTGTCAGTGGGTCGCTACAGTGATTAATAATATTTGGACAAATTTCTCTGTGTAAGCTCATAAACTACACACAAGTACACTAAATTTCCCCTTCCTTGCTGTATTATCATCGCCACCTGTTGTCTTATGAAGGGGACTTTTTGTGGGGACTCCAGCAGGGTTGAGAAGGTTAGGCCAATATCAAGTTCCCCTTTTTTACCTCAGCTGTCTTTAGCTAGAAACCAGACTACTGACAGCTCTCCTTCTCCCTCTCTCCCTCTCTCCCTCTCTCTCTTCATCAGATAATCATTCTTGCCTACTTACCAAACATACTACTGAATCATCAATATTTAAAGCACATCCTGATCAGTTAGTAGCTAAGAATAAGCTGTGGTGGTATTGATAAAACAGGCATCTGAGGTGTTAGGGACCATTAGACCCAGATCATAATGGATCAGTGACACTGCTGTCGCTTTTAACCCTGAGGTTAGCAATTAGCATGTTGATTCTTGTTCAGCTCGTTTAACGCTACATACTAGAATATCACTACAATATCAGGAGTTACTGAAACACAATGCCTCCCTACAAGCTTAACACACCCTGTTTAATAAGTTACACCATCTCTCTCTCTCGCAGTCTCACCCTGGAACCAATGTGTCGGTTATTGACTTGTTTGACAGAAGTGCCAGCCTACAGCCTCTGTGGAAGCAGGTGGAGGGCTTCAAGACAGCTATTTACCCCATAATGCAAAATGCAGCAGACGGGGTCCACTTCATCTGCTACTCTCAAGGTGTGTGTACGTGTGTGTGTGTGTGTGTGTGTGAGAGAGAGATGTGGTGTGTGCATGAGATTATGAAAGAGTCATTGTTTTCATTCTTGCAACAATTGACCTTTTCAGATTGACATTGTATTCTGTAAATCTGTAGATGTTTCACTCCTCCTTTTAAAAGATGGGGCGTAAAAGATAGAGTTTATTTTGTTGTTGCTTTTTATGACGCATAGGAGTCATAACAGTCACATGCTGCATTCCATCCAAAGTCAGAAGTCGGAAATTCGCAGCCGGTAGGTCGTAACTGAATTCAGTAGCGTTCCAGTAGCCCAGCTCGGAAAAACCAGGGAAGAAACATGGACGCCTGCCAGATTATCTTTGCCCAGTGTAAAATACTGTTCCCCATGCGACAGCTAAAGTTATCTTAATGATATTTGGCAATGTTAGCCAGCTAGTTTGCATAGAACAATAGCAACTGTATGTGCAACTTTACATTTCAAATGTATATGTTAAACTATTTACCACACCGTGTTTTGATAGATTTAAGGTCATACAATGCTGAAAATCAATCTTCGGTGTATTTTGAGGCTTATAAACATGTTAAAAGTACTGCTGAGTAGCAATTACAGTGTACGCCGCCATGTTGATGCAGTTGTCACGTCTCGCCATGTTGACGTGACGTGATAATTGCATCTCAGAAAACTCAAGGTTGATCAGTTTTCACAGAGTTTCCTACTTGGGTCATTCTGTTGCATTTTTTCTAGTAGGAAGTCTGAATTTCCGACTTTCTGACATCTCTGGAACGCAGCATAATACACAGCTACTGTTTGCTTTCCTTTTTAATTTCCTGTATTGTTGTTGATGTTGTCACAGGCGGGCTGGTTTGCAGAGGGATCCTCTCCACTCTCTCCGACCACAACGTCAACTCCTTCATCTCTCTGTCCTCGCCTCAGGCCGGGCAATATGGAGGTGGGTTCAACTTCAGAAGCCAATGGGAATATAGAGGATCAGTCTCTGTTCATACTCAATACGATGTGCTATGTAACAGTAAATAGGGATGATATCCCTGTCGTCAGTGCAAATTATTAAATACATATCCTCTGGGAATGAAGGGAATTTTAAGGGAAATCTACAATTTACTCTCTCTCTCACTCCGAACATGGACCAAAAAGCTATCTGAAACATGTTAAGGACTTTATTCCCACTGTGGCCACAGTCCTTTGAGTTTCTGTCTAGAAGGTTTGGGAGCAAAAATGCTCCACAGAGACACAAAATCATGTCACAAATCTATGCAAACATCAATCGTATCTACTGTTGGTCTGGTTTCCAGTCGCAACTTTAGAGCTTGATATTTATGCCGCTCTTGGCCTCTTGATTTCTTCTCAGACACAGACTACTTGAAGTACCTCTTCCCTCAGTTTGTGAAGTCCAACCTCTTCCATCTCTGCTACACCTCAGTAGGACAGAGGATATCCATCTGCAACTATTGGAATGGTGAGTCAGGAAAAGACAACGCCAGGAATAATTCTAAAATGTTGTAATGTTCTTTTGCTCGTCAGGCTTGAAAATGAGATTTTCAGTGGGCTAGGAAGATGGAAGATGACATGTTCTCTTTTTTTCAAGCTTGCGTTGGATTCAAACCCATGAGTATAATAAATCATGTGCGTCTTCGATCGCTGACCCACCAGGATGCTTCATAAATCATGGATGTTTGCTCTCCCTCTGTCTCCTCCAGACCCGCACCACAGAGACTTGTATGTGAACAGCAGTGATTATTTGGCTCTGCTCAACGGCGAGAGGCCTAATCCCAATTCAACAGGTCAGCAAATTCTTCATGGGTAAAACTTGTCCATCAGTTTAATGCTTTTAATTATCAGTGGTATCAATAAGTAGGAAAAAGTTGTTGTGCCTAAGACTTTGTCCATAAATAACATTGACCAAGTACAATGTGTCATGATGAGGTCCTGGAGAATTCACACACTGCTGAATAATAGGAAAGAATCCTTTTCACAAAGACGTAAAAATATTACATTTCCTTTTATTTTTCATCACAGATGCTCCAAATAAAAAGTGCACATTGCTCAAATGCAGAAGGGCTATATAAAAACTTTGAATCAAGCATTGAATCGATTTCATCTTCCTCAGTGACACAATATTTCAGGCAAACCCATCACCATATACCGGTATATAGAATATACACACATCTGATGTCAACTGGCATCGATTACACGGGGCACCGACCAGGAAGTGTCATATGTCTGTAACTGAGAAAAACGTGTCACAATTCATTCGGATATTCAAGGCCTCCCATGAAATTCAGTGACATCCTTTCTTTGCATTAATTCACAGGTAGTTATTGGTGGCATTCTCACACACACACATCGTTATATCGAGGATGTGTATTTGCACAATGCATTTTAGCCTCTGAGTAGTTGTCTAAAACGATATATGCTTTACCTGTCATCACAGAGTGGAAGAAGAACTTCCTCAAGATCAAAAAGCTGGTGTTGATTGGAGGGCCGGACGATGGAGTCATCACTCCCTGGCAGTCGAGGTGAGTTGCTCCTCCGTCCTGTTCTGGTCCGAGTTTCTCAAAAGCATCGTGGTGCTAATGGTCTTTCCACATCAAGAATGATTTCATGTAAAAAACATCTTGCACATAGATCAAATGAAAAGTAACTTGATCTTAGTACCGAAATGCTTTTGAGAGACCCGGGTGAGTCCAGTTAGTTGCATGCACTTCTGTAACCCTGAAGCTATTACAGCCAAAAATACACTGTTAACAGTACAGCCGTTTCTATTGTGCAAGAGTAGCTGAATGATTTATTTTTTCAGTTCACTTTGATTCATGCACTTTGGTGGAGCAGCAAGGTTGCAACAGTTCCCCCCCGTACACAGTCTCACATTCTGTTCATTCTATTATATATTATATATTTTATCCAGGTTCTAGAAAGTCTTTTTCCCAATGTCATATAAAACGTTCTGTTATCAGTGTACGCCTTGTCTTGCTCTTGTGGCTCTTGTTTTGATTGCTCCCTCTGAGGAAATCCTCTCTGTCTGTTCCTTTTCAGTCAGTTTGGATTTTATGACGACAACGAGACCATCGTCGAGATACAGCACCAAGATGTGAGTGGAAGCCGTAATACACAACCTTTCTTATTATCTTATAGTCTTCTGGTGGATTTAATGTTCCGTTATTCATGTCTTATTTGTAATACGTTATATGCTATATATTGAATGTTTAGCATATTCTGCTGATATAACTATTGGGGGCTGGTTTCTGTGTCTTAAGTATTGTCTTGCTGTTTTGTGCTTGTTTTAAAATGCCCTTTATGATCCTTACAATTATTTTAAAATTATTTTGGTATGTTTTCATCCACCATTTTTCTTTTGTAAAGTGCATTGGGAAGATTCAATTGTAAAATGCATAATAGATGAACTTGCCCTGACACGTGTTCCTCTTTCTGCTGTTCCAGGTGTATTTGAGAGATGTTTTCGGTCTGAAGACCCTGGCGGCTCGTGGGGACTTGATCCTGTGTTCAGTGGCCGGTGTCGAGCACATCTGGTGGCACTCCAATGAGACTGTGTTCCACTCCTGCATGGAAAAGTGGCTGGTGTAGAACGAAATATTGGGACAGCACACACACATGTTTAACGCACACACATGTTTAACGCAGCAGTGTGACAAGCACCTACTTCCACCGTGTGTGAAAAAACTGCCTTCACAACCATTGTATAGTATATTTTCAAACATTTCTGGTTGTTCCCTTAAAGGGAAACCAAACACAGAGACTACTTTTCAATTTGGACTGACATCTACTGTTTAAAAAACATGCTATTGCAATTGCAATCTGCTATTGGGAGATCTTGGTTGCTATTGGCTGATCCATGACAAACCATGACAAAACAGGTAACCTACGGTACATCACAGGTGACCAAGATCAGCCAATAGCAGATTGCAATAATTGCTTTTAACCAGTAGATGTCAGTCCAACGTGAAAAGTAGTCTGTGCTTGGTTTCTCTTTAAAGTGGTAGTCTGCATGTTCCTCGTTTTTAGATTTTTGAGACGTCTTTGGTGATTCGCGGTCATCGCTGTGGTGTTTTCACACTGCACTTCCCACAGATCACTTGGCAATCATTGTCGCCAGTATTTTGATGTCTTTTTAGATACGAAGCATATCATGGAGCCAGAAAGTAACTCACTCACATATTAATTCATTCACTCCCTTGCCTATCTGCCCTTAGTGGCCATTATGAGGCATGGCACACAGGATGCTGTTTGCTCTGCATTACTGCGGAACTGTGTAGGGTTCTTGGCATCTATGGCACTGTGTGTCATTGTTCCTTTGAGTTTCTGTAGGTACCGGCCTTTTCTAGGTCGTACTCATGCTAACTACTGAGCTCAAACCCATGTTGCTGCTGCAAGAAACATAAAACATATCACTTCCTGTCTGCCAGAAGATCTTTCATGGGAAAGACCTACCCAACACCAGGTGTTTAGAAAAACAAATGTAAACGCTTTCATGAAAACAGACATTTATTTATATGAAAATGTTTCAGTTTATAACTTTAACATGTTGAGCCCACATATACATACATTATTGCGTGTGTATCTGTGTGTTTGGTCACACATACCTCATAAAGTACCACACAACACAACAGTGCCTGAGCGACGTTCTGTCATCCTGTCTACATGTACAGACACACTGCCCTGCTCATTTCAATGGTGGGGTGATTAGTATCTTTTTTGTTTTCTTTTTGAATCCTGGAGATCGTATTTCCCCGTGTTTTAACCCACAAGCCTTTTATGTGTGCGGATCTGGTCATGAATATCATGTTTATTGTCATTATCATGCAGTGCTTTTGATCTGTACTCTGCGCTATCGCTGTAGTAGATTAAGCCTTAAATGTTGACTATTTCCCGCACACCTCAGTGTTTTATTTCCCAAACCGAAGTGCTATAAGACACTGCCTTTAGTGATGGTGCTAAAATAAAATGACGGGATGGTGGGGTAGAGACTGATACAGAAAAGCCGGAGAGTGGCAGTGCTATATTAGCGTTTACCTGTCCACCAAACTATTGTATGTGGCACTCTTTACCTCCCGTTGCATTTAGATATCTCAGGCGTTTGAGCAAAGTTTGTCTGTCTCTTGTCAGAAAGGGAATGATTATAACTATTTGCGATATTTTTAATGTTTATGGCTGTTTGTTGTACTATAGGTGTTTGACAAAGAAGGGAAATATCTATTGTGTGTCAAAGTGAAGAAGTGAATTACCATGTGAACGAGGAAAGTATGCCTTGCACAAAATGGTTACAAATTTAACCAGATAAGAACCGTAGGGGGAAATGATGAAGACGGGATGCTTTTCTGAAAATCTTGTATAAATGATTTAAAGCTGTTGAATTTGCAGTATTATGTATATGGATTTTAATATTGTTGCATTCTTGGTTTTATGTATGCTTGTAGAAATCAACTGACCTAATTGCATAAATTGTTATGGAATTAAGGGATGTCCTCCTCAGTTAAATGTTATTGGTGTCTTAACAGACATTAAATGTGGGCACGGACACCTTTTTTTTTTTACCACCTGTTGCAAAAAATAATTACTATTTTGCCAGTGTGCGCTAAAATTTCTACAAGATTCACAGTATATCATCTGTAAATGTAAAGTTGTCAAATTTCAAATCCTCAATAAAAACAACAGTTTTGAACAGCTATTTTGGTTTATTCATTTTTATGAAAGGGATAGTCCTCAGTTGTGATTGGCTGAGTCACGTAAAATGGCCCTTAATACACATGTGAACACATAAGAGTTCATTTAAATAGTAATATAAATATTTTAATGCACTAACTTTTATGTGTTGTACTTATGCTGAGTTGTTTAGCTACTGCTCAAGAACTGTTTTGCTTGGCGGAAGGATAAAATGTAATCATTTTATTACCAGGGTACTGGTAAATGCATTCTTTCTTTCTTTTAACACAATAGCGTGTTGTTGCCATTTTATAAAAACTCGACTGCACTTCAACATCGCCTCGTAGCTGTTGTAAAATCACTGTAAAGCATTATTATTCACTGCACGCCTCTATGGAAAAAGACTACAATTCCATAAAAGCCCTGCGCACCGGAAGGAACCAACCAGCCCACCGGATATCTCCACGAGGCGCCCCGTGAAGGCCCTTTTCCGTCTCTGAGCAGTGTCGTACAGAACGGCAGACACAAGTGAGTGACAAATTCACATTTTTGCTGCTTCACATGTCATCAAAATGGGTATTGTAGGATAATCAGGTGCGGTAACAATCCCTGTTTTACGAGAAAAGAGAGAAAATCATGTTCGCTTGGCCGAAATCAGGTTTTATTTCCACTACATGCTGCCTCCTAATACAACAGCGCAGAGCGGTAGCATGTGGCTAACTGCTAGCGCATGTGGATGCGGCATGTTGACCAGTCACCTCGATAGTTTTTACAATCAATATCCCCTTTCACGCACCCATATTCTTAACATGCCCATCTTTTTCACTATAGAGTTGGCGTTGTCCGAAATTTGAAATGTTAGATGTAGTTCGCACGCGTGTGGTTAGCTTGTCAGCTACCTTGGGTTAAGCTAGCTACGTGTTGCAGGCTTCAACTCGGGCCCTGCTGTGGGAGTGTGGCTCCTCTTTTACCGGAGTCCTTAAGTGACATCTCAGACAGTTGTACTTGCTGTGGTTATGTGAAAGTGGTCAGCTATATGAAGAAGTATATGAGGTATTGATTTACACCCTGCTGCTCAAGTTACGTTGGCTAATTTTGCCTGACAGTTGGATTTAGCTAATATTAACCAAAGCGTCCTTACCTTGATGGCCATTAAGATCGAGAGACACCTGGATGTCGTGTGGCAAGCATTGTTTTTTCCTGTTCATTTCTTCAGTTTGTGACTTTACAACTGACCCAGTGTTGTTTATCCTCAGTGACTGAGTCGTGGGAGACTGCCCCAGCTGTGGCTGAGACCCCAGAGATCAAGCTCTTTGGAAAGTGGAGCACCGACGATGTCCAGATCAATGACATCTCTCTGCAGGTGAGGAGCATGAGAGAGAGAGAGCTACTGTCATGTTGTCTAGCTGTTTAAGTACCATCAAATGCTTTGTATCTCCTGTTTACTATGTTGTAAAGCGAGGCTAGAGTCACGCCTGGACACTGCCCGTTGGCCTGGTGTGCTAGAGTGCTCGCAGAGGAAAACATCTTTGCTTATTCATTGGCTAGTCTGCCGTGGCCCAGTCAATCACCAACTCAGATACACTACCAGTTCTTGTTTATCCCAACAAGGCTTCACCTAAAGATGTTAAGCCACGTAAATATGAAGTGCCCCCCTTTTCTCTACAGGATTACATTGCAGTGAAAGAGAAGTACGCCAAGTACCTGCCACACTCTGGAGGACGTTATGCTGCCAAGCGTTTCCGTAAGGCCCAGTGCCCCATCGTGGAGCGTCTGACCAACTCCATGATGATGCACGGCCGCAACAACGGCAAGAAGCTGATGACCGTGCGCATCGTCAAGCACGCCTTCGAGATCATCCACCTGCTGACTGGGGAGGTGCGTACAGTATGACAAGACGTTTGAGTCCTTAAGACAACAGTATCTCTGTGGCCATGGCCCTGTTTCTGGTGGGTCTCCATATGACAAGAATTAATAGGTTTGAAATAAGCTTGAATCTCATGGTAGGACAGAAATTCTCATTTTGGTCTTGGACTGAAAAGGTTCAAGAAGGCTTGCTTTACGGTAGAATTCTTCTCCAGTGTTTTGCTTCACGTGGGCTCTTGGGCCTTTGATGCCCATTTTCCATCATTGATATACCTACATTAATTTGTCAAATAGTCATTTAATTTAACTAAGGATTAGTATTCCTTGCGCTAGTACTAATATTAGCACCATGTGTCAAGTTTAGTTGGTATCGACTTCCATGAATGCGTCTTTCTTGATATGTGTATTGACTGACCCTATGCTGTCTTTCCCATTTTTGTCGTCAGAACCCCCTCCAGGTCCTGGTGAACGCCATCATCAACAGTGGACCCCGTGAGGACTCCACCCGTATCGGTCGTGCTGGTACCGTCAGGAGGCAGGCTGTGGACGTGTCCCCCCTCCGTAGAGTCAACCAGGTAACATGTCTAGACACTGCATTGACGGCTATGTCCTTTTATTGCACCACCCCATCCTGCTGGGTTTTTCTAAAATGGCTCAGGTCATCTTTTGTTTCAGTGTCTCATTCAAACAAAATCCTCTTTCCTTGGAGCAACGATGGTGTAAGGCAGGGATAGGCAACCATGTGCCATGGAGGGCAGAGAGGGCAGGTTTTCATTCCAACCAAAGACTAGACCAGGAGATTTCACTGATTACCACACCTTCAACCAGAGAGGAGGAACTAATCGGTGAAGTGTTTGGTTTGAATGAAAATCTGCATGGTATCGGCTCTCCGTGGCACACGGTTGCCTATCCCTGGTGTAAGGCTTGCATGCATCTGGGAAATTAGCCAAATCTACTGAACATCTTACCACCTGTCAGTGCTATAGGGTTGACACATGTAGTGCTGAACAATATATTGATTCCATAATAATTGCATTATAAAAGTGCCATTTTCATCATGGGATATTCCCACAGCATACTACTGTAGAGTTTCTGAGACCTGCATTTTTTGCCCCAGCAGAATGAATTGGTTGCATGTATTGCATGCATTAAGCGAGGCTAGAGTCACGCCTGAACACTGCCCGTTGTCCTGGTGTGCTAGAGTGCTCGCAGAGGAAATGTCTTTGCTTATTCATTGGCTGTAGTCTGCCGTGGCCCAGTCAATCACCAACTCAGATACATTACATTTCTAGGCTTTGTTCATTCCACTAAAGTTAATTTGTCAGTCTGTCTCACCCACTAATGTCTCGCTCTCCTGTCTCTTAGGCCATCTGGCTGCTGTGCACAGGAGCAAGAGAAGCTGCTTTCAGGAACATCAAGACTATCGCCGAGTGCCTGGCTGATGAGCTGATCAATGCAGCCAAGGTACCTTTTATCCACTTAACAATGACCATTCTGATACATCAGAAATGTGTTCATGAGCGGTCCTGTTCCACAATTTCCATTCAGTTACACAGACCACTAATGCAACACCGACAATTTTCCATATTACATACATGTGATCATATTGTATACTGCCCTTACCCACTCATTTCACAAGAGCACAAGATCCCATGATTGCACTTTCCCAGTGCTTAACTGGTCATTGATCAATTCAGAGATGAAACATGACCTGTAAGTGGAGTGCTGAGAGACAACGGCCAGTCTGAGCAAGACTTATTCTCATTTGTATTTTATTGTGCTGTGAATGTGTGGCATTTGTTAATGACCAAGGTATATTAAACATTTCCCCCCCCTCATTCAGGGTTCATCCAACTCCTACGCCATCAAGAAGAAGGACGAGTTGGAGAGAGTGGCCAAGTCTAACCGTTAAATGTTTGTTGCTTTATAAAAATCCAAGAAATAAATTTGAAGAAATGTCTGTTGGTTTCCTGAGTGATTTTTGTGCTACTGTCCACAACTGCACATCGAGTCATTGATGGGGAACCTTGTTTTGCTTGTTTTGAGTTGTTGATGTACAAAATCCAACAGTATTTGAAATGAGCATATAGATAATAGAGCAAGGAAAATATGGTCTGATAGTTGTCAGTTGAATTTATTGGCATCTCTACACTTGATACAAATTCATACATACAAAAGCTGAAACATAACAGTTATTGGGGAAAAAATCTGCATTTCTACACATAGCAGCTACACGTACCGTAAATGAGACTATTGTCGGTAACAAATCTACTTTTGAGAAAGGTTATTGAAATGGACACTAACATGTTCACTATTAATAAGGGCTGTACAGTGTCCTGACACTGATCAAATTGATTTCTTTGGATCTCCAGACAGGAGTTTGGCTGCTGACAGGACATTTTCAGTAATGGTTATGTCAGCATGAATTGGAAACGTGGTTAATGACTTACAAGTTACAACAGTGAGAAACTACAACTGCATTCAGTGGTGTCGTGAAATCATGAATAATTTGGTTTGACATTGTGTGGAAACCAGCATGCTGCACCCTTCCTTCAGCAGGAGGGGGCAGCTGTGCAAAGAAACCGCACGCTGAAGCCTTGTAGACTCAACTGAGCCCAGGCCGCTATGTCAATAATTCACATTATAGTTGGATCATATTCTTTGTCATACAAATGCTGTGTATCAGTGTCTCCCCTGCCAATTAATAGGCAAGCATTTAATCTCAATGAAAAGCGTTACAAGTGTGACATTGCCTAAAAGCTAATTCAGAGGCCTTTTTCAACCCCCGCCGTGAAAATGCGTAGAGAAACGCTGTATATGTGCTGAGGATTAGAAGTGGTTTTTCAGAAATACGTATGCTTTCTGTTGATGAGGAGGCAAAGCGAGGTGAGAGACGCTCCGAACTTGGAGGCCTCGCTGCAGGCCGTGGGGAGGAGGGTGTAGTCCTGTAGCTTCTGGAAGGCCTGCAGAGGGAGGAGGAAGGAAACATAACTTACTCATCATGTCACACGGTCTCATCATTGGCACATACTGTACTGGACATGCCTAACAATCATAAAATTAAGAGGAAGGAAAAATTGTTTCACTACCTGGAATTTACAGCAAAATGACTGCACATTAGATCACTGTTATAGCCTATGGTGGCTTATATAAAAGAATCCCATTACTTGCGTGACTGCTTATGTTGGGGTGTTGCTTCATTTTATTTCTGGTTCAATAGACTTTACAAATGCAGTAGCTTGTTAGTTCGTGGTAGAATAACATTTAACAACCTTGATTTTCTCTAATCGAAAATGAAAAAGAGAAGCAAGAGAAACCACGTTACCCATCTCAGTTCCCTTTAGGTCTATGGGACAATGATCCAAGGATGTGATTATTGACGTTTTAGGGTTTTTGAACACAACTCACATTTGTTTCTAATGAATGTTCCCATTATTCGCTTCTTCCCCCATAATTTTCTGATTTTTTTCTTTTGTTGTCCTGATCTGATACCTTTCCATCCGTAAATCTGATCTGGTGAACAGCTAACGATGCACACTGGCACATCTGCTCTGTAAATAGGATGATGTGGACAGCCAACGATGCCCGTCTACACACCCTGCATACTGCACTGGACTATAGATTTGTAGATCTGTAAACTGCTAAAAAGCCTCGCTCTCAAGCTAAAAAACAAATGACAACGCATTATTATTATTACAGTATTTTGTATTGTGATATTGTTACCTCTTCAGTTAAAGTTTCTGTTGGATTTCTGCTCTAATTAGCTTACTTGTCTCTATTGTGAAAATGTGACTTTATTGTTTTTCTTTATTTGTGTCAACAGGCCACCATAGCTCAAGGGGATGGCGGGAGGGGTGAGAGGGGTGGAGGCTGTGCCAGAGACTATTGTAGGAGGAGATGAGTTCTATCCATGTTGCAGTTCCTACCGGTCACCGATAAAGGCAGATAAAGCTCATAGATCACTTAATGCCCCTTTAATTTGAAAAAAGCGGAGATGGTTTACTGAACCCAAGCCCTGAGCTAGAGAAAAGGATCCTTAGCTGTGCTCACAGAGACGCTGTCGGGGCATTCCTCAGTGGGCCGGTGGAGCAGGTAGTCCAGTTTGGAGGGGCCCTTGATGTAGATGCAGTTCGCTGCCGATTCCTCGGGGACAGTGAGCACTTCATAGTGGTGATCAGTCAGCTGCTCCATCATCTAGGACACACACACACACAGAGTAATTATGCACCATCCCCACAGCTACACACACATATTGCTACACACCACTCCCAGCGTTATGCACACAGACACACAGAAAGCACAAATGCCATTAGTATGACATCAGCAGTCAGGAGTTAGGGTGTGTGTCGTTCACATTAGGCCAGAGAGAAGGGAAACACGTGGACAGAGGGAGACTCCCCTGGGACGTGTGAGAGCTCATCTGGAAGGCATGGGAGATAAATGTACGATAGATAATTAGGTCTAATGTGGGCTGATGAGTAATGTCTACACGTTAGGGCCTGGCCAATACATGATTTTTGATAATCAGGGAAGAAGAGTATCGATATCTTATATAACTGCTTATGATACTGCTGTTGCTCAACATGATTAATGATTAGAACACACCCTATAACCTTATAATCAGTCTCTAGACCAAATTCTCATCCACAATTCAAAAACACAGTCTGGGATTTTGTTTGGAGCGTTAGAGGGTTATAGATGTGAAGATTGTTATGCAGAATAGATGTGTCTTTTACATATTTGAACGTAATATTTTTATTGCAGCATTGGGGTATGAAGAAAGAAAAATGTTTACCTCACCTTGCTGAAGTAAACTACTAACCTGAGGGAAACACTGCGCGCACAAACACATTCATATTCACACTTACCCGGAGTGTCTTCTTGGCCCCGTCGTTGCTGCTGATGATGATGGTGTCCGGACCTCCCATGGAGCAGATGTTCTTCAGTCGAGCTCCACCACATACTGGGACGGTGGACACTGCGAAGTCCTGACCAGAGAGGGACGGTGATATGTTTTAGCCGTACATCGTCCCTTCCAATTCTTTATTACTAGGCTACATGCAGTTATGGTTATTCCTGAATGGTGACTAATTCACTTGTCCACTTCAGATACGATGGAGGTTCCTCCCTGACCACAGCTACTGAATATGTTTTTATTGTTTTATTATGGCTGATATGAGAAATCATTCCAGTGTGATGTGGGACTATTTCACTCAACAGCTTCAGGGGCGGCAGTCTGTAAAACCTGCAATGAAACCTGCCTCACCTTGCCTTAAGGAGCTGCTAACCCACCTAAAATAAA